>VWYO01022393.1:15350-39441 GCA_013400275.1 Rhadina sibilatrix | reverse complement strand
TGTCTCCTGGTTCTGAACCCCACCGTGTCACAGTCCCTGCAGCCAAAGCTATCTTTGGCTTTCACTTTCCTGAAGAGACCCTCCCAGTTTTTGAGTATGAGATCCAGCACTGCACCTGTTGTGGCTGGTTTCTCTACAGGTGGGTCATGCAATTGTCACGAATGCCTTTCATGGCAATCCTCTTTATTTGATTATGTCATCCTAGTTTTTCTTTGTAGTAGACAGAAAGGTATAGTTCAAGCCTCCAGTGAGGATCAGATCCTGAGAATATGGCTGTTTTCTGTCTGTATAGGCTTCATTTTCTTTTTCTTCCTCAGAAGGTGGCCTACAGCAGAGACACTCTACAATGTCACTCTTACCTGCCTTCTCTTTAATTTTCATCCATAAATTCTGCTGACTCTCTGTTGAACTTCAGGCAGTGTTCCATTCACCCCAGTTGCCTTCTCCCTCCTTATCCTGCTGGTCTATCTTTCCTATAAAGTGTGTAACCCTCCACTGAAACATTTCACTCAAAGAAGTCATCCCGTCTCTGTGATCCCAGCAAGACCAAAGCCCTAAATATTCACAAATCTGCAGCTCCAGGCACTCCCTAGGGTGTAAGGCATAAAGGAATGCTTCAACCGTATGAAGATCTGCCTGCACCTAAGCCTCTGCCCTGACAGGGTCAGCTTCTCCAACATTTGCATGAGAAACTGCCCTGTAGCATGTAACCTCTGCACCTGACAGTTTACACAGGTAGAAATTCAGCTGAGTTTCTCTTCTTTATGCCTCTCTGCACAAACAGCTATATCACTTGGCTGTCTTCATCTTCCATGCTCTAGGGCTGATTCCAATACAACTCTTTCCTCAGCTTTGGATAAAAGTTTCTTGACCCTCCATAATCAGGGGCTCATGTAACAAAGGCCTTAGAGAACCTGGCTCAAAGGCAGTTGACTGCATTCAGTAAAATCTGCTAGAACTGCTTGAGTCCCATACATAACTGTTTGTTGTGATTTTGGGGGACAAAATTATGGGCCTGGTGGAGAATGAAATTTCCATTAACTTCCCAGAGATCAAAAATTTAAATCTTGATAACATTCTTCACAGGGCCATGGGAAAGCAAGTATTGCATAATTTCTCTTTTGTGGGAACTGGTGATCTTCAGCCTTGGTTTGAAGCAATGAATAGGGATATAAATAGCTGAGGAATAGCAGGACAATCCAGGCTGTCTCTTTGGTAAGAAAATGTTTATCAGATTTCTTAATGATTTTAAAAAGTAAGAAAACATACTGAATTAAGCCACAGCTACATATTTAAATGGCAAGTTTTTGTAGAATTACCTGAGAAATCAAGAGTGTTTGAGTCAGTGGCAGAGATTGTGACAGTAAGAAGTACATGGGAGGTGCAGTAAAGGGATGTGCATACAGATGAGTGATTTTTAAATTTCGCAATAGCAGAGCAAACCCAGACCCAGACTAAGACATACCAGTCACAGTTGCTTGGAGTTAATGGCAAATACAGTGAAAATACATCTAACTGCAGATTCTTAGATATATGGACCACACATGAGTAACTCCTGCTTGCAGAAGAGAAAAATTTAATGGTAGGGAGAAACCTTGAATATGTGATTGAAGAAATATTGTATCTTCATTCTGTAGAACTCTCTATTTAGCTGGTTCTATATTTATTTATAACATCCAAACATAGGCAGTCTCAGTGAAAGGGCTGAATAAAAGTCTCTTTATAGAAAAGCAGACACTTTTCCATTTATAGGGCAGCTGCAGAAATTTGTCACACAAGTTATTCTATAGAAAATGACTTGAAAAAAATGAGGGAAAAGTCTGTACCATGAGGAGCACTAATAAAGCTAGAACATGCATGATAATTTTAGGCAGACTAAGGGGTACTTAAATCCCATGAAGATCATTGATTTCCTTGCTGTGCATTCTTTCAGTTAGATCAATACATCTGCTTAAAGCTGATGTAAAAGAAAAGAAAGTAAACATTCTTTTTAGAAATCAAAAAATCTCTAGGATGTGAGGTGTATTAAGAATAGGATGCACAAGACATTGGAGTATATAAATTTGAATGATAATATCATGCAGAATTATATGCTGTGCTAACAGCCTTTAAATGGTGCAAATTATCTTGTTATTATACAGAAAAAAAATTTGATTAGCTTACAGAGTATTTACTAATTTGGCCTGATTAGGAGGCTTAGCACTCTGCTGAATGCAAAGCAATTAGTAAAAACATTCCATACACTGTTTGTTTTCTACAACCAACAAGGAAATTGATGTTATTAATCCTTTCAAATATAGTTGCATTTATTATAAACAAATTTGAGTTTTTAAAGGAATCTACTACATTTTCATATATACTCATATATCTTGCATACTACAATCCATAGGATGTATCTAGGCATTTTTGGCAGCTAATATTTTCTTGAATTGGAGTTCTGTAATGTATTGCATGTCTTCATAGAGAAAATGTTAACAGAGCTCAAATACTACCTTTAGGTCAGAAAAAAAAACAAAAGTTTTTTTTATGCTTGTCTAATGTCTTGTGTCCAAGTGCAAAACCACAAGAAATACATTGAAAACATATGTATATTTTAAGGAGTAGTTCCTTACAAGGGCTGGCCACCTCAAAAGTATTAGTTAAAACAAATCATTACATTATAAAATAAGTTCAATGGAAGAATTATTTTGGTTGGTGTTTAATCTGTTAACTCTAGCACCAACACAGTCTTGCACTATGCTAATTTAAGGTTTCATCAGCTTTAAAATTATGCACATTTTAGTTTTTAAGTTTGATATTTAATATTAATTAATTTAATCCAAAATTGTTCTAATTGTCTCTGCATGTTGTCAGTGAGAAAGAAAAGAAGCTGTTGGGGAAGAGTGTTTTGAAGGTTTTATTCTGATTCTTATTAAGTTTTTTCTCTCTTATAGTTTTGTTAATAAAGCTTTCTTTATACCCTTTGAATTTTGAGCCTGCTTTGCTTATTCTCCTAATCCTTTCTCACAGCAGAAAAAGAGTAAATAATTCTAGTGGGCACTCAACCCCTCACATTTAAATTGGTGCATTAGCTGGGAAACGAAGATAGGTGAACCAAAATCATTACATAGCTCTAGATGCTTCCATTCTTTTTATCATCTTTTTTTTTATTATTATTAGCTTCCCTTAAAAAAAAAAAAACCCCCAAAAAAAAAAAAAACCCAAAAAACACCCCCAACCAACACAAAAAAAAAACCCAAAAAAACCCCCCCACCAAAACAAAACAAAACAAAACAAAAAAACCCCCACAAAACAAAAACAAACAAACCACAACAAAACAAAACCAAAAACAACCAAACCAAACAACCTGTTCCAACCATAAATATGTAACAATTGCTTCTTAGCTGTCTATTATCACTCTATGAATCAAAAAATATCTGGACCTAGAGAGTTCTGAAAATATCTACTTATTTCATTATAGCAACCAAACACAAATGGCAAGAACTTAGAGGAAAAGACTAGAGAGCAAAATAACTATAATACTATACACTTTCCCCTTACACTTGCATTTTAAATTCTGCATGTGACTCTGACTATTTGATGTCAAAAGGATATAAATACAATAAAATGAAATGGTGCAAAGATTTATTAGAGTTGTAGAAAAATTTCCATAAAACTAAACAGACAAAGGCTTCTTTTCTTAAGAAAAAGCAGTTGAGGGAGATTTTGACAGACATATACAAATTCCTGAAGGAGAGAAGAAAGAATGATTGAAGTTCTTCTTCAGAAAGCACATATTGTAATCTTGTGAACTCACGAGACTGAGTTGCAAGCTGCTTAAGATACCAGAATATAAGAAGGTTAATCATTAGTTAGGTGACTAAATGGTAGAAAAACACAGAGATATTGTTTGAGTGTTGCTCCAACTCCCAGCTCATGGAGAGCTAAAAAACTGTTGGAAACTAGAATTTAGCTCTAGAAATACAGTGATGCCCCTCATTTTACAGATCTTTGTCCGTGACCAGTGAGAAGCATAGCTTTCAGGTACTGATGCTCCTGTGAATTGACAACACATAGTCTTAGTTTGGCTTTGTTAATGACAAACAACCAAACCTCTTTTGATAAACCTACTCCTCCCAGTATGAAATCTGGACTGCTATACCATGTGTTTATAATAAAAATATGGGATCATCTTGTGTAAGAGGATAGTTTTGTTCAGCAGTGCTTTAATCACTTCCCTAGTATTCTAAACCTTGCTTTGTAATTTTTTTTCATAGTGAAACCAAGGTTAAAAAAAAAAAAATAAATTACTGGAGTTTGATCAGTCTGGATGAGGATAGAACACAGAAACACTCTTGGGTCTCAAATAGAGAAATATTTTCTACATTTCTATCAACTACTTTGAAAATTACTTAGAAAATAAATATTGTCAGTTTATCTTGGTTTCTCAAAATTCAAGAAAAATATAGAATTATATTTGTAGAGGAGGTAACTAATGTCTTCATAAACAGTAAAAACCTGTTACAGGATCCAATGGAAATCTCAAGTGCTACTTACAACATTCACAATGGTGAATGATACAGCATCATGCTAGACTCAGAAGCTTGCTTTTCAGATCACCCATGTAACTACTAGTCTCATAATGACAAGAAGCTACAAAATTATGTATCATAGGATAGAATCATAGAGTATCCTGAGTTGGAAGGGATCCACTAGGATCAAGTCCAACTCCTGTCCCTGCACAGGACAAATTCAAGAATCACACCCTGTGCCTGAGAGAGTTGCCCATACTCTTCCTGAATCCTGTCAGGCTTGGTGCTGTCACCACTTCCCTGGGGAGCCTGTTCCAGTGCCCAGCCACTCTCTGGGTGAAGAAACTTTTTCCAATATCCAGCATAAACTTCCTCTCACTCAGCTTCATGCTGTTGCCTTAAATCCTCCTCTGGACAGAACAGACCAAATGACCTCAGCCACTCCTAGTAAGACTTCCCCACCAGACCCTTCACCATCCTCATAGGCCTCCTTTGGAACTTACTAAGAACCTATTGCCTATTTTATGTTGTGGTGTTCAAGCTGAGGCCACACGAGTGCAGAGCAGAGCAGGACAATCACTTCCTTTGACCATCTGGTGATGCTCTGAAATCATTTAGCTAGCAAACTGAAGGTTTTTATTTTACCTCCTTGTCAAAACCAGCCCTTAGAATTAAGTTCTTTCTAGTCTTACTGTAGCTATTCAAAAGTATAGAGAGAAGAATAAAGAAAGACTCTCAAATTTTGTTTTCCTCTGTAGGTAAGTTCTTCAGTGACAATTGACATGTCAGATGAGATTGGTAGAGACATAATTTTTTGCGGTGATTTCCTCAATCCTCTAAGAGTCCAAAGTTCTTATTAACAAACTGACTATATCCTGGAAATTAATAAGGGGTTGCAAAGCAGTTAGATAATTATAGCTATTTTAGTTCTCTGACTCACAGGAAGATCAAGTAACAAACTGGCACTTCTTAAATTATGCCTTTACATAAGGGCAGGTAGACTGACTAATAAGCAATATGCAGGAACCGTAGAACTGTCCCTTATTTTCATGTCATTTGAAAATTAGAATGAAAAGTATGACTTTAGAGAAGCTGTTTCTGTTCAATGAAAATAAAATTTTAAAAACCGGCCAGCAGAAACAAAAAGAAACAGAAATAGGGGAAAAAAACCACCAAAAAACACCACAAAAAACCAAAACCAAACCAGACCAAAACAACAACAACAAAAACTGAAAAAAAAAAGAAACCAGCCAAACCAATTAAAAAAAAAAAAAAAAAGGACAAAAAAAAAATCTTACTATACCTGGNAAAAAAAAAAAAAAGGACACAAAAGAAATAAACTGTAAGGCAGGCCTGTATGCCCATGTGTCCTGTCTTTACCTATGGAAAATTTTGTAATTTGTTTTATTTAGTTCCCTACCCCCAGCCTCTGCTGGCTTCTTATGTTCTTTCAGATTCATCTTGATCATCACTCCTTTGTGTGCTATTTCTTGAAATCAAATCAAAATCTGCAGTCTCTAGCTCTAAAGCCTCTAAGTGTCTGCAAAACTCCAAATTTGGCACTCTATAAAACACTACTTTTCCTAGCCAAACTCCCCCCAAACCCAAAAATGTTTAGACCATAGTAATAACTGTATTTATTGCAATAATCATAAACATCCAGCAACTACAGAGCTTTTCATCTCTTTTAGTTGATTGGAAAGAAAGGCAGTTACACTGAAATATGAGAAACCTCATAGACTTGGGCAATGTCTGTACCCAAGTGACAAAGAATTATTTAAGAGCATTTTTTAGAATTAAAGTTCTGAACTATTTTTATAGCAACTAGGAACAAGGCCTATAAATCTCATATTCCACTGTTACGTTTTTTTAATTGCTACTAAAGATACAGCAATAAAAAGTAGTTCAAAAGTTGGAGAAGCAAATCACTGAATGCTTTAACAACAAACTGATTATTACTGTAATGCATTTGGGACTGCCAATAAGAGGCTGATCTCTTTTGAAAACCATACCTTTTATTGCAACATTATGACTTTGAGGATTTTTGAAGATTATGCTTCTCAGCCACTTTCCACACACGAAGAATTGTACATCAAAACCAGATTATATAATTAGTTTTGTATCAGAAGTGATTTTTGCAGTACAGTTTTAAACTGGAGTATTAATTCCCTCTCTTATGCCAAAGAGGAAGAAGTACCATTCCAGAAGGTCTTGATTTTTGAGAGGGTTTGAACACTTACACAGGGATAATGAAAAAAATCCTTGCTATAATTCACATGAAGGAGAGGAATCATGATGTCTCTGGTACAACAGAACAATGTCTACAGTCTCTGTCTTTAGAAATATTGCTGTTTTAGAGGGAGAGAAGGAAAAAGGTGACTTAAGGGTGTTTTTGGGCAATAATTCTAAACCCATGTTAATAACTCTCTGACTTCTTCAGCAGTGTGATTTCTAAAGGTGCTCTGCCAAGAAAGCTATTAGATTGCTATGTTTTCCTAATATTGAAAATCTTCTCAAGAGCTTATGGAAAGTTTTTATGAATTATTCTAGCCTTCTGTTTGAAGACTCTACAAGCTCCCTACAAAAGCTGTTAACCAAACTTCTGAATGTGAAAACTTTGAACACCTCTCTGTGTCAGTAAGTCATTCCTCTCTAAGGCTTGCTTTTTTCTGGAAAGGAAAGGCCAAGCCAGCCTGTTTACACTACTCTCAGCAGAAAAAAAGTCTTATTCCTACCACATCAAGTACCTTTTAGAGAAAGTACATGCACAATTCACCATCCACTCCAAAGGTTTGCTGATATTATGCATCTTTTGGGCATAACTAATTAATTTCTCTGCTATGCTTCTCTGCCTGAATTATTTTTAGTCTCCCAAGCATTTATAAATTGTGATTTCACCCTTTAAAAAAATTAAATCCTGTAACAGTTTAGATCTTATAATTTGGGATAAATGTCTCAATGTTCTAACATCCAGAGAAGTGAGACAGAACTTTGCAGGCAAAGTCCAACAGAGAAATTCACATGCTCCAATAGTGCTGGCATCTGGTAGATAAAACATTTATGTCTCAGCTACTCTGCCCTAACTTGCCTAGGTCAGAGACAGTTCACCACAGTCACTTGAAAAATAAAGTGTTTCAGCATTTGATAATATCCCACTTGCTAAATCTTTCCTGGTTTTCATTGTAGCAATCCACATTTTTAGCCTTCAGATATGAAAAACACCTTGCGTGACAAGAAAGCAATGGTAAGGTTGGAGAGTCCTTCCAAAAACTTAGTACTGTCAGATTCATTAAGGATTTTGATTAAGAATCTTGATTCTCTAATTTTTTGTTATTTAGCTTTCATGGTAGGTGAAGACTTAAGTGATTATAAGTAACAGAAAAGAATTAATTTATTGTGCTGTATTCAATGAAGATTATTAGATAAAAAAGACCTAAGATTTTAAATTTTCTAAAAATTTTCTGAACATCCTGAGGAAATCTACTTTGTCCTATGGTTTATCCAAGAAGTGCTATCTTTTTGTATGCTTCTTTTATCTGAACATGTGAAATAATACATGTATACAATGCAGTCTAAAAGCCCCTGCTTTGAGGCCATACTGGATTGATAGTTAATAGGTGAAGATACACAGGATGTGAGTTTACTAGTTTTTATGAACATATTTCCACTTTGTCATCCTTTCAGGTTTGTTTGAGACTAAAAATAGGCAATAGCTCTTCAAAGGGATACCTTGATGGGAAGCTGAAATGAAAACAGAAAGTCCATTAATGTCTCATGTTTCATTTTTCCTCAAATATGATCAGACAAGGATTTAGAAATCCAAGATGAAGGTGTATTTTCTTTGCAAAAACAACAGTGATAAAGCAATGGTCAAGAAGACAGTTTAAATGGAGAAAATGGAAGGTTTTCAGAGGTTATTGCAGTTTCTGATCTTAAACCAGATATTGACATTTGACATGATCTACACATTGATTTAAAATGGAGAGTAATTTAAGCAGTTTGGTTTTAGTTTTCTTTTATTTCTGGTTTGTTTTCTTTGTTTGTTTGGTTTTCTGGTGGAAAGCAATTTTTACTGACCTTAGCAGAGCAGTCAGCCAGGTTGCAATCACTTCCAATGGACTTGGACTTGTACAAGAATCTTTAAAAAGGTTTATTCTTTCAACACCTGGCTCTGCCTTCTCCTTCTGCTCAAATGCCACACAAAAGGAGAGGTTTTTTAAAAAAAAATTTTCAATCTGGGATGTGAATTCACTTCTGTCTGTATCACCACAGAACATTCTGTATAAGCTTCTACATTATGTTTCAGCTCATTAAAACAGGGGAGGCTCAGAATAACTATTTTTTTAATTTCTTCTAGTAGTTCAGTTTATAAATTTCATTATATGCACATTTCAGATGAAGAAATTATAGCAATCTCTACAATTTGTGCTTTGCAACATTTGCTATTTTTTCTTGTATAGGTATTTTGTTACTGACAGTTTGTTTACATTAGTCTTGATACTGTTTGAGCATTTCTTTATGATAATTTTTAAATTCAGCATAAGAAAGAATATTTCTTTAATGTACGTAAGAAATGAAAGCATTCTTTTGAAAGTACTATACTTAGTTTTAAAAAGACATCAAAATATTTTAATATCTGGGTTATATAGCCAAATGCAGGGGAAATTTTTGTTGTCATCGCAAACAAACCTAGCTGACAGATTCAGAGTAAGCATTACTTCTGTATATACATTAATGAATAGACAATAAAGGTAATTTCTGAACTGCTCACTTTTTCATTAATATACCATTCTTCATCTTATCTACTGAAATTGTTTTAGGTTTTTAAAACCACAATCACATAGATGGATAAGAAGATTCCTATTGAAACATAAGATCTTTAAATAAGCTCAGAAGGAGTTTAAACTCCATCTATTATAGGAATAAATTCAGTAAAATCAAGCAACACAAAATTTAATTACTGTTACTAAAATTGTTGTTACTAAAACATAACATAAATCAAAAATTAACCAACCATAGCTATAATAATTATCTCCAAGTGAATTACAACCATTTGAAGATTTGATGTGTTATTATTCATATCATTTGCACTGCTTGTTTTTCCAAGTACTTTGTCTGTAAAAATGACCACAGCAATGACCTCTCCCAGTAATTCAGTGAGAAAAAGGACCACATATATAAAGTCATGAAGTTTCCTGGTTTGAAACATATGGTTGTCTGATTATCTGAAATAATAATGAGTCATCTCTTTATAATAATAAGCATCTGTTGCTGCTTACATAGCATTGAGTTGTAATCAAAATTCTCCTATTGCTCTATCAATGTTAACTAATTAAACGCCAGGCTCCCTTCTGAAGAAGCACTACTTGAGCATGCCTGCTACTATGGTAGCAGGCCTGCTCAGAAAACAGTTTAAAGATACTCAACCAGTACTTCTGGTATGTGCAGAAAAAAAACCTCAGGTACATCCTGATTAGGCTACACCCTTCAGCTAGGATAGCAGATGGACCATTAAGATTTGATGGACCTCACAAAATAGATGTCTAACATAGAATAGATTGTTGTAGTTATTTTGTGAGTGCAAGTTATCCCTTCTTATCTAGAAACCATGATTATTCAAATAAAGGGTAAAATCTTCCCTAACATACTAGGAGAACAAGAGCTTTGAAAAGAAAACTGAAAGAAACTGTAAGGACCAGAATTTCCAGGGCCAAGAACCTATTTGTTTTAAAAGAATTTGGGATCAGACCGCATGCATCAGTCTTTCGTGCTGTTACAAATAAGATAGATTTATATATATTTATTACTGTAATGTTAGTTGTTGACTTTATGGTGTTTGTAAAGGAAACTAGAATGTTTCTTTGACATCATATTCAGATAGCACTGTCCCAGAAAAGTGCAGGTAAATTAGCTGGATGGAACTCCCACCTCAGCATTTGAAGGAGAAATCAATTTTGCATAAATGTGAAAGAGGTAGGTTGAATCAGAAAACTTTAAATGAGTATTACTAAAACCAAATTTAGGACTCAGGAAAATTTCCCTCCTTTTTATGCAACAGCATTTCAGCAATGCAGAATGAAAATGCAGAGGGGTCCATATCACAAAGAGATAACTCCAACAAAAAAGTGGTTATGGTTTTATCTGATTTTTCAGGGTTTACTTGAAATACCAATAAATGTTCAAGTGATAAGAATTTTCAAGCATATGCATGCAGGTACTAAAGCAAAAATAAAACTAAATGTTAATTCCAACTGAGCCATTAGGCTGCTTTTCTGAAGATTAAACTTTATTAAACTTACTGAAAATTAATTATTTAATGTATCAGTTACAGTCTTTAGCATATCATACAAATTTGGGGATAAAGGACTGAAAAAAGGCCTACCCCCAGGATGTGGTCATGGCTCCAAGTCTCCCTGTGTTCAAGAAGCATTTGTACAGCAGACTTAGGTGTGAAGTCTAGCTTGTAGGTTGCCTTGCATAGAATCATGAGCTGGACTCAGTGATCCTCACAAGTCCCTTCCATTTTGGATATTCTGTGATTCTAAGTGGAATTTTTCTGCTTTTTAGCATAAACTATAACTGTTTATAATCAAGTTTTATTTCATATTTAAACATAACTCTTTTTTCTCTCTCTGTGCCTTCTAAATTTTATTAATTACAATAAGTGATACTTTCTTGAATGTACCATAAACTGCTTTGTGAACTTTGTGTTTAACAGCTTTAGATAAATTTTAAAAATAAATATGATTATAAATAAAATACTGTGATATTTAAAAGCAAACTATCCTAGAAGACAGACTTGCCCAGTATTTCTCTGTACTTATTTCCCAGAAGTATTTCATATCAAAGTAAATATGAAATGTCTCCTTTGGTACCTTTTAATAGATTTAATAAGAAAACAACTAAGCTTTCGCTTTAAAAGCTGTAGTGAATTGTTATTTATAGAAACAGAGATGTTATACCTTAGGAATATTGTTTCCTTGAATTTCTTCTGATATCAATAATAACTAGTTATTTCTCTAGCCATCAGCAAGTCCCTGACAAGTGTTAGCAAATCAGATGCTGACAACAGAAGAAGAAGCTGTAGGAATGGATCTCTCCTTTTATTGGATTATTCACATCAGTTAAGCTTCCTGTAAAGTAATTAAATGGTAAGGCATTCATCTAGAGGACAAATCATTCCTGCAAAATAGCAAGATGAGCGCAGGAGAGAAAGGAGGAGGGGAATGTTAGATAAATTGTTTGAATTTTTTTTTTATTATGCATTTGGTGTTAAAAAAGATTATGGAAATGAGACAGACTAGAGATGAATGCTCTGTTCTTGTGTTGAATGACTTTCAGGACAGGACTTTCAGCAATTAGTGGAGCTGTTTATCACACTGGAAGGTCACAGGAAACATGGCTTTCAGAAGACTTCAGAATAAAGTGCACTACATATGCTAAAAATAAAAACAGGCCCCCACCTTCATTCATGCTTTTTTTTTTTTTTTTTTTTTTTTTTTTTTTTTTTTTTTTTTAAATTCTAATGTTGTCATTTAATGTCAAAGGAGAAACAACCATCATGATAATGGCAGCACTACTGAAACCAGAAAGTCAAGTCTGCTACATTTCTCTGCAGCTTAATGAGATTTTTATATAAAATAGTCTTGGGGTAAAAACTAGATCAAGTGATTTTTGGGAAGAACGTATGGCAAAACAACAGTATATTTCAAGTAAATTGTCAAGATTATTTTTACACTCTGACAACTAATATCAGTAGTATTTTTTCCAAAGCATTCACCTGAAGACTTCTACACACACAGAGAGGGACTGCTTCGCAACATGTGAGACAGACCAAATTGGAATTCCTCTGTTGTTGCCATGAGCAGGCACCACACACCTTTTGTAGCTTCTCTATGCTGCACAACTACTGTCTCCCTGCTGAGACAGATTGAAAGGTTAGACCTTGTGCCCATTTTGATTTCAATGCTAAAGCTTCCAACAGGGGCAACCCTGAAGCAGACAGGCTCTTACTGATAGAGTCCCCAGGTCAGGAGTAACAGGGCAAAATCCATTTCATGCATCACCAAAAGTAACTTTGCACTGTGCGAATCACACTTAAAGCAATACAACAGAGCTCCTAGAAACTTCATGGAGTACTCAAGAGAGATGATAGGGTCTTACACCAAGTGCACTGAGCTGATTACCAGTTCACAAAGAGGAAGGTTGTCAGTAAAGGAGGTATACCCTTTTATTTTCTCAGCATTTTCTTAATGCTCTGCCAATGCCTATGCCATAGCAAATATCTTGCACGCAGGGCATGCTGATTAAGAAAAAGAAATAATTACTTTAGGGTTTTCCCTTTCCCTCATATTACTGATTTCTTACTGCAGTGTCTGCAGGTAAATTGTGTAAATTAAGATTTTTCTGCATTTTTCTCTGGGTTTGACAATATTGTGAGAAACTTGGAGTGGGATTTGTTGGAAAGAAAACATTTTGACAAACATTCCAGGCTGAACAGTTTCTCTTGGGAAGAAAACATGCTGTCAGTGAATATCAAATTGTGAGTTCTTGTTCTCCCTCACCAAATCATTGTCAGTCTTTTGTCAGAGCATCAGAATTATCTTTTTTTTTTTTACTCACTTTTGCATGCATAAACAGTTTTGCCTACAATGGATACACACACATTCCTAAAATAAGGTCTTTTTGCAGTTAAGGTGGTTTTATTTCAAAATAAATCAACTCAGTTTTGACATGCATTTAAACCTAAGACTTCTTCCCTAAGAATATTTCAATTTGTACTTTAAAAAAAACAAACAACTGATTGCTTTGATCTTTTCCTAGTGTACTTTCTGCTGAATGTACAAGAAAAGCTTCAGCTCTGTATTTGAAGACCTAAACTTATTGAACTACAGGATGATAACATTCTGTTGTACCTGACCCAGTCCTTTTTACAGGAAGTTATATTTCACCAAGCTTGCCCTTGGAGGCTACCTCCTAGGGAATGGGTTTTTTCATGTGTTAAATAGCACTTGCAATTATCTTCATTTTTGTAACATAACAATGTTTAGCTACCTTCTCCATTCTGCAGGGGTTTTCCAAATAGCAGGCTGTATTATGAGTTGAGGAGTCAGCACACTGTTTGATCAGTGTTTATTAATTTAGGGACAATATTTGCCTTGGGGTTACCTGAGCACCAAATTAACAAGTTTCAAGTCAGAAGGAGTCACAAGATTCTGGCTGCATCCACAGCATCCTCAGAAAATAACCCTTTTGCCTGCTATAGACAAGTACTGTCATGTCTCAAATGCAGTTCCCTGTTAAAGACCTAATTAGCAAAAAAGGAAAAAAAAAAAAAAAAGGCAGGCAGAAAAAGAACCATTAACCCCTTGGGCATTTACTAACTTCTTCACCTCTTTTTTTTTTGCTGAAATATTATCCCTTTCTAAGTCATTTAATGATGAACCCTTATTATGCTGCCTGTGATATTGTTCTACCAGAGCCTAGGAGAAAGTTTAGGAGAATGACAGGTCAGTCCCACAGGTCAAGAGAAAAAACTTTCACCTTAGAAACCAGTATACAATATTTACCACTTCCTCAATCTTTGGGCTGATCAGCGATAAAATTTAGTTCTGTTGTCCAGTCCAAATATATTTTTATAAAAGGTCTTCTCAAAGAAAAATGTTTTCATCTTTCTGCTATAAACAGCAACCTGCCCTCTTTCTGTGTATTCAGCTGTCTTAGGTACTGTTCAAGTCAGCCCCCATCAGACACTGCTTATTTTAATTAATGTTTCTTTACAATATAGCCAATATTTTAAATCTAGCCAACACGGTGAAAAGTAACTTCTCTTGTTTGAAGACATCAGGTTTATTATTATAATTAAAAATCATAGAACAACCCAGGGAGGAAGTGGTTTTATCTATCTTTAAGTGCTGATGAGCATTAAAAATTGATCTCAAGTGGAAGTAATTCATTCTTATTTTAATAACATCAGGTTTTGTGTACATTTGCCACATTTTGAAGTAAATATTTTATTTTCTAGGAAATCCCACAATTTAAGTGTTAGATAAAAGTGCAAAGTGCGTTACACTGTCACAGAGGTCAGATGACTTATTTCAGGACTGAATTCCCACCTAAGAAAATTGGTCTTTAAACACCAGACTGCTGTGCTGGGGCTATGTCAAAGTAGTTGCAACATTTAAATTTTAGCAAAGGAAACACTAGGCCCTCCTTTGAGCCACAGTAACATCTACCTCCTTTTACAAAAGGCCCTATGCCCATGGAAAAAACAGCTGCAACAAGTGGAATTTTCACAATGAAGGGACAAGAAATATCCATGTTTTCATAGGATTTCCTGTTTTGAGGGGGCTGTTTCCCAGAGGAACAACTTCAGAAATTCCATACAAAGTTTAGGGTACGTGCAGTTATCATCTAACATTAAATGACTTGAACACTGTCAAGAAAATTTATTCATATATTTCATAATGAAATTCACAGAATGATAGAATGATTTGTGTTGAAAGGGACCTTAAAAATCATCTCATTCCAACCCTCCCATGATGTGCAGGGATGTGACTCATTAGATCATATTGCTCAAAGCCCTATCCAACTTGGCCTTGAACAACTCCCAGGAGCAGTGCATTCACAACTCCTCTGGGAATCTTCTTCCTATGTCTCATCACCTCACAGTAAAGGATTTCCACCTAAGATCTAATCTAAATCTCTCTTCTTTTAGTTTAAAACCTTCACTCTGCTGTGGTAACCTGTGAGGTTACCACAAGGGAGGTCGCTCTGCCTTGGAGGGAAGATAGTGTGTAAAATGGATGGCAGGGCCCTCCGCAGAAAAGTTTCCTAGAGTTAAGAAAGTTTCTCAGTTGTTTCCCATTGGTTAAAAGTTTCTCGGTTGTTCCCTATTGGTTGTTTTCCCATTCCCCACTTTCCCCGTCCTTGACTGGTTCTTTTTCGATCCTCTCCCTGATTGGTTGTTATCCCTGAAGTGTGATTGGTCCTTACGAGAATCCTCCTGGACCAATCATTTCACCAGGGCGCCTAATGATTGGTCCAGGGTGTCAGCCCCACCCCTTCCTGAGTTCTATATAACCTCTCGTTTCTTGCCCCTGGGCGCGGTTTTTGGATCGTCGGCCTTTCAATAAAGCCTTCGGATTCAAGAGCTCGCCTCCCGCTTTTTATCCAGCGTCGCTTGGAGGAAGCTGCCCACAAGAAGAAGAGCTGCCGGGAAGTGCTGCTGTAAGCAGCCTCACAAAGGAGCTAAAATCACTCCTAAGTGCCTGTGTCCCCCAGGCCTGAGACCTCCCAAGGGACTGTCTCGTGGGGAAGGTCGCGGCACCGGTGCGACCCTTAGGGTGGTCGCTGGCGGCTGGCAGCACTCTGCTGTTTTATCATTCCTCCCTTTTTTTCTTTTTTTAAGCCCCTTTTTGGTACTAGAAGAGTTCAGTGAGGTCTCCCTAGAGCCCTCTCTTATCCAGGCTGAACAATCCCAATTCTCTCAACCTGTGTTTACAGGAGAGGTGCTCCAACTCTTGGATCATCTTCATGGCTCTCCTCTGGACTTGTTCCAATAGATACATGTCCTTCTTGTGCTGGGGACCTCAAAGTTTGGATGCAGTACTATAGAGCTAGAAATTACTCTCTCACCCTGCTGGTCATATTACCTTTGATGCAGCTCAGGACATGGTTGGTTTTCTGAGCTGTGAGCACACTCTTACTGAATTCCCACTGCTTTTAAGAGAACAGTATTTCCTTCCTATCACTCCTGTTACAGATACCCCCAGCTTATATTTTGCACAATAAAATTTTAGTTCCTTTTTCATTTTTAACTGGTACTATTGTATGAAGAATTTCATNATCAGGTTTATTATTATAATTAAAAATCATAGAACAACCCAGGGAGGAAGTGGTTTTATCTATCTTTAAGTGCTGATGAGCATTAAAAATTGATCTCAAGTGGAAGTAATTCATTCTTATTTTAATAACATCAGGTTTTGTGTACATTTGCCACATTTTGAAGTAAATATTTTATTTTCTAGGAAATCCCACAATTTAAGTGTTAGATAAAAGTGCAAAGTGCGTTACACTGTCACAGAGGTCAGATGACTTATTTCAGGACTGAATTCCCACCTAAGAAAATTGGTCTTTAAACACCAGACTGCTGTGCTGGGGCTATGTCAAAGTAGTTGCAACATTTAAATTTTAGCAAAGGAAACACTAGGCCCTCCTTTGAGCCACAGTAACATCTACCTCCTTTTACAAAAGGCCCTATGCCCATGGAAAAAACAGCTGCAACAAGTGGAATTTTCACAATGAAGGGACAAGAAATATCCATGTTTTCATAGGATTTCCTGTTTTGAGGGGGCTGTTTCCCAGAGGAACAACTTCAGAAATTCCATACAAAGTTTAGGGTACGTGCAGTTATCATCTAACATTAAATGACTTGAACACTGTCAAGAAAATTTATTCATATATTTCATAATGAAATTCACAGAATGATAGAATGATTTGTGTTGAAAGGGACCTTAAAAATCATCTCATTCCAACCCTCCCATGATGTGCAGGGATGTGACTCATTAGATCATATTGCTCAAAGCCCTATCCAACTTGGCCTTGAACAACTCCCAGGAGCAGTGCATTCACAACTCCTCTGGGAATCTTCTTCCTATGTCTCATCACCTCACAGTAAAGGATTTCCACCTAAGATCTAATCTAAATCTCTCTTCTTTTAGTTTAAAACCTTCACTCTGCTGTGGTAACCTGTGAGGTTACCACAAGGGAGGTCGCTCTGCCTTGGAGGGAAGGTAGTGTGTAAAATGGATGGCAGGGCCCTCCGCAGAAAAGTTTCCTAGAGTTAAGAAAGTTTCTCAGTTGTTTCCCATTGGTTAAAAGTTTCTTGGTTGTTCCCTATTGGGTGTTTTCCATTCCCCACTTTCCCCGTCCTTGACTGGTTCTTTTTCGATCCTCTCCCTGATTGGTTGTTATCCCTGAAGTGTGATTGGTCCTTACGAGAATCCTCCTGGACCAATCATTTCACCAGGGCGCCTAATGATTGGTCCAGGGTGTCAGCCCCACCCCTTCCTGAGTTCTATATAACCTCTCGTTTCTTGCCCCTGGGCGCGGCCTTTGGATCGTCGGCCTTTCAATAAAGCCTTCGGATTCAAGAGCTCGCCTCCCGCTTTTTATCCAGCGTCGCTTGGAGGAAGCTGCCCACAAGAAGAAGAGCTGCCGGGAAGTGCTGCTGTAAGCAGCCTCACAAAGGAGCTGAAATCACTCCTAAGTGCCTGTGTCCCCCAGGCCTGAGACCTCCCAAGGGACTGTCTCGTGGGGAAGGTCGCGGCACCGGTGCGACCCTTAGGGTGGTCGCTGGCGGCTGGCCGCACTCTGCTNTTAGGGTGGTCGCTGGCGGCTGGCAGCACTCTGCTGTTTTATCATTCCTCCCTTTTTTTCTTTTTTTAAGCCCCTTTTTGGTACTAGAAGAGTTCAGTGAGGTCTCCCTAGAGCCCTCTCTTATCCAGGCTGAACAATCCCAATTCTCTCAACCTGTGTTTACAGGAGAGGTGCTCCAACTCTTGGATCATCTTCATGGCTCTCCTCTGGACTTGTTCCAATAGATACATGTCCTTCTTGTGCTGGGGACCTCAAAGTTTGGATGCAGTACTATAGAGCTAGAAATTACTCTCTCACCCTGCTGGTCATATTACCTTTGATGCAGCTCAGGACATGGTTGGTTTTCTGAGCTGTGAGCACACTCTTACTGAATTCCCACTGCTTTTAAGAGAACAGTA
Organism: Rhadina sibilatrix; assembly: GCA_013400275.1. Taxonomy (NCBI): domain Eukaryota; kingdom Metazoa; phylum Chordata; class Aves; order Passeriformes; family Phylloscopidae; genus Rhadina; species Rhadina sibilatrix. The sequence continues at coordinate 21,152 of VWYO01022393.1, read as the reverse complement.
TTTCCTTCCTATCACTCCTGTTACAGATACCCCCAGCTTATATTTTGCACAATAAAATTTTAGTTCCTTTTTCATTTTTAACTGGTACTATTGTATGAAGAATTTCATCAGGAAATTTTTTCCTTAATTGCACAAGAATGGGTTTCTATGATGTTAGTATATTCTACTGATTGACCAATTACCTTTTAATCACAGAAACATTGGGGAAAATCAAAGGCAGAAACCCCAGAGGATTAAATCATACAAGAAATTATAGGTATGCTATGTTTTAGAGCCAAGGACTGTGCACCCCCTCAATATCTCTGAAAACCTTCCAAGTCCTTGTTGACCTCAGTTTGATTCCTGTTTTGTGCTTCCATCTGCAGCTTAACTGTCTCAGGGTGAAACTCTGACAACTTTGTGTCGGACACTAAGCCAGCTGTGCTACAAGCAGCCTCTTGAGAACCTAGAGGTTCCGGGTTATGGATCTTCCAGAACACCTTCAGCATTTCCCCTCCATAGTGAAAAACCTGGGGTAGCTGCAGTGACTCAATTCTGCAACCCCTGACTGAAATGAAAACATAACATGCTGAACTAGCTATAGAACAGCTGGTACTCAGAGGCTTTGTTGTGACTGTGCTGGTGCTGTTATCAGTGCCATGACAGAATGGCTTTGCTAACAGTGTTTCTTCTCTGTAAATACCTAAAATTTATAGGTCTATTCCACTTCGAGAGAGCCCAATTTCTGTCAGAATTACAAGTGTCTTATGAAAGACTAGCACCTTCAGGCTATAATAGCTGGCTGGAGAGGACATGATCTGTAGTAGTTTCCACATCTCTCACAGAAAGGCCGAGAAGGCCATACTTCCATCTGAAACTCTATTATGTGCACAGTTTAATTTAACAAGTAGATGTATTTCTGCTGTGTGTTTTCTGACCCTCATTGCTATGTTGTTCGTTTCCAGGCTGAATTGTTTTTATTGATTTTGTGTTGTTTTGTCTAATGAATTTTCTTTCAAACCCAACTGAATATGATTTATCACCCCTATTCCTCTGCTGTAAATTCAGTTGCAGGATGCTTACTCTATCAATAGATCAATTATCCTAAACATTGGGTAAAAGGGTCTTCTCAGCAAATTTCTCCATCACACTTTAGAGGTGTCCTCTGCCTTTTCTTCCTCCTGTCACTATCTATTCAACACCTTTATGTCTCGCTGTGCATACATTCCCCTTTGGAACATACTTTTTAGAAATGGAATTTGAGGCTAAGATATCTGAGGGGATTCCATTAGTCTCCTTCTTCTAGCATTTACTGTGTAGTTGACATAATTTGCCTATATATAGCCCTGATAGTTACAAAAGCCATCTGTGGATGGTTTAAGCCATTAAACTTCAGAAAGGGTTGTCAATCTGGTTTGACTTACCATCTACATACTTAGAAACAAAGGAATAATCAAAACACTGACAAAGCCATGGTTTGAACTGTCATCTCTCTCATGAGCCCATTAAACTCAGGTGACAATGCAGTTTATAGTGTTTCTGTCATCTAAAACTACAGAGATTTTAAATTTCTTGAAATTGTCAATCAAGTAATTCATCCTTTCATCTGCTCTTCTGGTTTTAGAGCTAAAATGTCCAGTCAGTAACCTATGTTGAAAGTAAAAAGATTTTTGTTGCTTTAGTCCAGGGAAGCTCTCATTTGTGCCTTCTGTGTTAAAAGATACAGCAAAGAAAAGAATACTGATGCTTCCTGGTAATGACGTATGGCTGCATAAAACAACACACCTTATGGTGCTCTAAAACTTTATGACACACTAAAACCTTATGACACACTAAAAATAATTTTTCCTCCCCTTTTTATATTAGCAAGCCCTAAGAAGGAAATATAAGGCAGAAAAAATGGATACCTTTTTGATTTAGTTTAATCAGCATTTCTAAGCTGATTTTTGGTCTAAAACCTCTGCTAGGAATAAAGTACCTCATTTAAGTCAGATTACACAATAGAATTATCCAGGTATTTTCATTATTCAACTTCAAAGAGTGTGTATTAAAAACTTAAAATCAGGAAAAACATTAACCATGAGATTTAATCAAGACTTACCTATTTTAATGGTATAAGTCACAGTGGAGGTGAAAGAGATCTTCAGAATGTATCAGAACAAAGACAAATAAATCTTATTTCCCATTATTCTGATGAAACAGAGGTATTTAAGGAATACTAGATAAAAAGTATTGCACTAAAATAGCCTGACTTGACAAGATTTGCCTGCAAGATGTTGCCATTATGGCAGACCATTTTCTGTAAATCTTTAACACTGAAAATTGCCTCAGTTTTTTCACTGTTTATACTTGAGAACCAAATAAAGACAATGGAGTCAGAAGCATCTAAGCAGTAACTTCTGTATAACTGCATCCAACTGACACAATTTCTGATTGCAAAATTTATTTTGTCAGCCAATTTTATATGCTGCATGGCATATGTTCCAGAACAGATGCGGACACAGCTCATTTCTTTAGCTTGTATGTGGATGGACTTCTTGTCCTCTGTTCAATAACTTTGTTGCAAGTGGCTGGTGCAGAGCACAGGTGGCTGGAACTGCCCATGCACTGTGTACTGAGGTATCTTTCTTTCTGAAACAGGCACAACATAACACTGCCTTTGGACTCCTCAGGAAGGACAACATGATAGACAACACCAAGGAGCCCACTGAACCCTAGCCTTGTGTGTAATTTATAATTACATGAAAACTCTGCCTGAACTTGGCTATAGAAGAATAAAGTATTTTGCTTGCATCTGGGTTTATGTGGTTAATTAGTTCAGATAAGTATTTTAGCTGTTTTCTGCTTCATGTTGACACACCCTGACAAGCTGAAGAACACACATACTATATGATTCATTTTCACAGAAACATTTTTGCTGTTCCTCATATTTTTTTCAGTTCTTAACTCCAAAACAGTTATTTGATTTTGCTTTCCTCTATCTGCTGATAGATAACCTCACACTGTTCCTACAGAAAAAAAAAAGAAAAAAAAAAGAAAAAAAAAAAAATAAGTCTAGTGTTTAAGTTCTGAGCATAAACTATAAAGTGAATGAGCCATTCACATGAAACACTCAGTTGTTCACTCTCTCCTACGTGCAGTTGTATACTAAAGCTTCACAGCTGTTTTGTCAAAAGAAAATTTTTGCTGATACAAAACGATTTCATGTGAGAATAGATGAAGAAGAAATAATTTACAAAACACATACAAAATCCCCCATTCATTGCATTTAGGCAAAATATCACATGGTTTTGATCAGCACATGATGTAATCCTAGTCTCAACACTGTTATATCAAGCCATAGTCTATAGAGAAAGGAATAAGCTTCAAAGACTGACAATGTAATTTGTGTTTACTGTGCCCTTAAGGAAAAGAGGGGTTAATGCTAATGTATGACTTAATTAAACCCAGTAGGTGTTAATAAAACTTCATCTGCGTAATTTTTCAGAATTATTTTAGGTCAAAATACAAAAGATTGGATAAACTTCTCATAATCTCTCTGAAGAGTCTTATCTCTCATTCAAAATCCAAGTACAGAGGATGGATTTTGCTCACATCATGTTCCTTTCTGCAATCCTCAGTGATGATGGTTAAAAAAATACAATAGCATTGGTTTCATTACATAAGTAATAATGCTAGAAGATTACTTATTCTTGAATAATTTATCCATTGCTTGGATCAAACAAAGACATGCCTTTAAGAGTAGGGAGGCAAAGGTCTTTTCCCAACTACAACCTTGCCTTCTTTACATAATGTTTCTGTGTGCATGGCAGATGGAGGCACGTGCCTGGTGCTTTTGAAAAACTGATGCGCCACTTTGTAAGACAGCTTCCCCTAGAAGCTGTCCAGCTGCATCTCACAGAGTAGGCAAGAGTGTCTGTCTACTGGTGTCTGTCTCAGTCCTACCTCACTTCACTGTTTATATCAGACCTCACCAAAAGATTATATAGAGCAATTTGACTGGAAACGTGCTTGCATGTTTTAGTGCAGCAGAAGTGCAGAAGTGCACTAAAGCTGTGTCCCCAGGAAAGCAAGTCCTACAGACACCACCACTATAGACATTTGTAAAAGACATGTACCCTGAAAAGTGTATTAGCCTATCCCTAATTCTGGCCACACACCTGTACCACCAGGCTCACACAATTGCTCTAGGAGAATACCACATAGACATGCAACGCTCACCACAGGCAGACTTCACATTTCTGGGAGCTGCAGCCTGAGAATCACAGAAACTCCAATGCAAAAATTTGGCACCTCATTCGTACAGAGATGCAAGCTATTAGAAAGTTATCCATCAATACCTGATACATCAAGAAGATGTATAAATTGAGTAATCTGACCTGAGGTAGATCTTCAGCATGACAGGAGACTGATAAAAGAAGCAAATACAAAAAAGAGGCCTGTTTGAGAGAGCCAAGTACTTCTATTTCCAAAATTATGAGGCTGTGCAATCCCTGAGCATTAAGTATTACTAAGAGGAAACCCTTTCTCTTTAGAGACTACATCTTTCTAACCCACAAAGACACAAAAATAAATTAACACTACTAAGTTGATGTGTTTATAGTAGATGAATTATCACCTCACCTGCAACTACAATTCCCTACAGTATTCCAGTACAATACTTATTACAGATTTGCTGCAATACATCAATTTTAAACATTAATCTGCTAATACCCTTGAATCATCCCAATCTCTGCTTAGTATAATATCACCAGATCAGGAGAGACAGCATGCATCATTGCAAGATTATGAGCACTTTTTTGTTTGTCATGCTGATGTTCCAGCAGTGAGCTTAAAAACAGCTGAAAAATGAATTTTCAGTGACTAGATTGATTACAATTGAAATTTAATGGTCCCTGGTGTTTGTGTGACTAAGAACCTCACCTTGTCAATGCAATGGCTTTGGTATTACCAATAGAGTGCTTTTTCAGCTTTGACAGTTAGACCTGAGAGCAATGATTGAAAACGAACTAGTTAAAAGAACTAAATATATTAGCTTCTGTTTTGAAAAAGTATTTGATATTTCTAACATAGATGTATCCTCCAGGATGTGCAGTTTATTTTTTTCCAGTACTTTTAGGATATTGAAAATATAGTAACTAATTTATGAACCAAACTAGCATTAAATTTGCATTAAACACTGTTGCCGTAGACCCCCAAGAACCAGTAACTGTTAGTGAACACCTTTCTGCATTGACACACGTTGCTTAGCTCTTCAGTCTAAGACATATTGGCACTTCAAAACTCTGATGAAGTTGAATTATCAAATTATTAAGCCAATTAATTGCATGAAAAATTTTGAAGTCAGTAACAGACTCACTTCACCTTTAAAAATTATGCTGAAAATACAGAGGGAGCATCCTTGTAAAAATTACTTTGGGAAGATGCACAACACGTTATCTTCTTTTGCTTTTTCATATTAAAGCAAAAAATCTGTCTGAAATTTTGCTAATAGTTCATTTTAATTTCAATTAATAACTTAAGGCCAACATTATAAAATATAACTTCAGGACGTCCTGACAATCACATGTAGGAAAAGAGGAGCAGGAAGTTTTAGAAAACTAAATACAATAAGACATCAGGCATTTTATGATCATAGTGTCACACTTGAAATGCACAAATTAAAAATGTCAAGCTACAGACAGTCAATTTAATGAAATCCAGGAATGGTGAATCTCTCTTGTGATTTATAAAATGTTGGAACAAGCCTGAAAGTACTGATAATATTTCCACAGCAGAAAGGATCTTTTAAGCTAGAAGTAATTTGCTGACTAATGCTCATGG
>VWYO01022391.1:901946-935820 GCA_013400275.1 Rhadina sibilatrix | reverse complement strand
ATAGTTGAGTGAAGTGATGAAACACAATTTATATCCTTTTATATACAATAGATTTAACAATTTATTAATGATAGTCATGTATACCAACCAAGCTGCTAGTTGTGTAGTTTGATTATAGACACTAAAACATATGAGTGCATTTCAGTTTTCTAGGGTATGGCAAAAAACCTGCTGATTGGATTATAATTTAATAGAATACAACTATGGGAAAATACTTTGGGAATTTAGGACTAGTTTGTTTCTTCCATCAGTTTCACTTACATTGAAAATCAGAATTAGGATAAAAAAATCAATCCTTCCACTTCTAATTAGAAAATATTTTTAGCCTTTGTACATTCATCCCATCATATGTATCTAATAAGTTCCATTTAAATTCTAACTTAAGAGAACTAAACACTCAAACAACTTGGAAATGTTTTAATAATGCTGGCATTTAAAAGGAAGGATTTAACAGGTAGAAATACTCAAGCTGCATTTTTGAGGATGAGGAGCGGGTTTATATGATAAGTAACCATCTTTTCTGCTGTCTACCTAAAATCAGTACCTACCCAAAGGCATGGCTTTTCTGGCATTACAAGCGTTTCTTGAGAGGGAGATAGTTTCCTACACTCTTTATAAAGTCAATACCATAATGTAGACACATAACAATATATCTTTCTTCTTTTGAAAGCCTTTTGTTTCCACTGGAACTAAAAGCAATAAGTAGAAAAAGCTGGCTGATTTTGTGCATGCTGTATGAAGTCTCTGAGTCATCTTAAGATGGACATTTATTACAGCATTAAGGTGGTGCTAATTTTGTTATCCTCTTTTCTCCAGTAAATGTCTTCCCAAGGTGTACTAGATTAGGTTTTCTGAGTATCAGTCAGGTTCAGCAAAGTGAGCTAGAAGTTTTCCTCTATATGCACATTAATCACCAAACAGATAGCCAGGAGATGGAGTCTCTCACATTTTAAAGCTCTTTTAAAAGTCAATGTAAAATCCTTTAAGACACGTAACATTTTGATTTTCTGCAGAACAATATGAAATGCATTAGGTGTATATACAAGTTGTTTTAAATTAAGAGCTATCATTTTTGTCCTTCAGGGACAGTATCTTAGCATGTGGCAATTAGTGCCACAATAAGAAAGACTAATAGGCTAAGGATTGAATTTACCTTTATTTGGACATAAGGACATTATTTAAAAACTACTATGGTTGTATCTTAATCTCCTATGTAGCTTTAAAAAAATTGTTTAGGTCACTACTTTACTGATACGAGTAAGAAGCTGTTTACTTACAAAGGTCCAATACAGTTAAAAAATTGTATTTGCCTTTTTTTACTTTCATTATATATATATGAGAGGAATCCCTTACCATCTTCTGCTTAGTTTTATCAGGGCACTGTAGGCAAAATAATTATATTAAGAAAACAATCTGAAGATCAAGGAAATAGTAAATTGCCTCTAAATGCACTTTATTCATTCTCCTTTAATGTCAGACTGTCAACACCATAGGCAGCTGCAACTGATTGTTTTGATTTCCTACTTAATCTGTTGCACTACTAGGATGCAATTCTTTCATGTCAAGTTGACATCTAAAATAGGTCAAATGAATCAGGCCTTTGAAGTGTCTGTTTCTTTGCATTTCCTTGAAAGGAAGACTAGGATGACTGGCTCAGATACAGCTGTAAGGCAACTGTGCTTTTGTGGTAAAAATGTTAGAAGGAAATAACTCATTCCAAGAAATAACATTAAACTTAAATGATAGGGATAGCAATTTAAGATTTTGTTTCATTCCATTCAAAATAATTTACGTAAAAAATCAATATTTTAAAAGACTTTTTTTAGCATTAACACCAAATTGTTGCCTTTAAGTATAATCGTACATGAACTTCTTCAATTACTAGTCACCATTATTTAGTCACTGTAGCAGTCATTTTAGGTTTGCTTACATTTTATTCAAATTTGGTAGACAATAAATATTTATGATAAGTCTATCTAAATCAGTAATCCTAAATATTCTAACAGGATTTTTTTACTTATAGTGAACTTAATTATAGTTAATTTTAATCTAAAATCTATGCTTGTATTGTTAATCAGAAATTTACAATATCTAGAATTGACTTGGATAAAATTAATGTATATTACCACTGAGGTTATTCTTGTCAATAATTTACAATCACACTAATAAAAATCCCATTCATGTCCTCAGAGTGTGCAACATGTAGAGTAGGTTACAATGAATCAGACAAAATAGTTTATCAAATTACACTGATAGTATGGATGCAATTCTCACCAAGTATTTCGGTACCATTTCCTTAAATGTCACTCCTTCAAAAAAGATTTCATCAATTATTTTTCCAGCTTATGCATTGAATTTATGTTAGAAGTTGTATTCCACACTATGGAAACAATTATGCACATTTTAAATCAGTTAAGTATTCCAACTGAGTCCAAGGAAACAATTTCTAGGATGGAATTCCAAGAATCACATGAAGCTTATTTGTAGAATAAACTAAACTCACTAGGAGATTGATTCAGAAGCTCAGATATTTTCTTTTAAGAAAAAGAAATGATGGAAAAATCTTTTTCTTTTTCTCATCTTTAATTTCCTCTGAATTTTTTTTTTTAGATTTAAGCATTTCTCACTGTAAGATGTTTTCTGTAATGCAAATTAATCTCATAACTTTTCTCTAAAGCCTTTCAGATTTATCAACCTCTTTTTACAAGTATGGCTTGAGAAAAACATATCATACTTATGTGAAAGAGATGTTTTCAAAGAACCTGATTTTCAGAAAGCAAAATCCCAGCAGTTTTTGCTAAAAACAACTACTCTTCTCATGGGAGCTGGGGAAAACAAACTCCTCTTATAACATATAATGTTAACTTGTCTAGAAGCTGACAGGTACGAGTAAGATTTTACTCTTGAAATACTTCAGACACACATATGCAAAATTCCACCTGTTATTTTTTTGTTAGCTGCATCAGGTCCTCTGTAAATTAATATCCTCTTTTGGATATGTCTGACTCTCTCTGAATACCTGTTATAACTTCTTTATGGTACTTTCCTACTAGAGCAGTACTGCAGGTCTGATCAGTGTGAGAGAACTATTCCTATTCCTATTCCTATTCCTATTCCTATTCCTATTCCTATTCCTATTCCTATGGAGAATTCGTGTATTCAGGGCTCAAGTCTTCTCCAGCCTGAAGTTTATGCCTTTTATTTTTTTTTTTTAAACCTCTCAGTGGTTGATTTTACCCACACTACTCAATATCTGTATTGCACACGGAGACCAGTGCTTACTGGCAAAGCTTTGTCTACATATAGGACTGCAATTATGGTCAATGGTAGCTTTAAGTCTTAAAAATCCTGTGTAATTAATTTTTATTAATTAGGAGGAAGTATGGTTACTTGGTGCGATGCCCAGACCTGTCCTGTGTGCAAGGTCAGTTGGCTTCTCTGAAAATATCTGTCCAGGATTTTGTTTGTTTGTTTGTTTGTTTGTTTGTTTTTTGGTTTGGTTTGGTTTTTAGTTACTATGGTTAGGAATAGCTGGAGGATTAGACACCATGCTCTAGTATTTGATACACTTTTGAACATTGTATTGTCAGCAGTCCATATGAGAAAAGAAGCTGTCCTGCTGTTTTCCCCCACTGCATTAGAAATACTAACAAATTACCTGTAACTTCAAAACCAACAGCCTTCACAGTTTTGCTTGCATTTAGTTTAAGTACCAAAAGTCATTAAAAAAAGTTACAGCTGGGACATACTTGGCAGCAATTTGCTTTGCCCTAGGAAGGTCAGTTAAAAAGAGAAGCAATTATTAGATTGTTTAAAGAAATCAATCAGTATTGTGGAGCACCTAACCGACATAGTTCAGGAAACATATTTTAGTTTTATTTCTATTGATTGGTGGGTGATAATATATAATTGTGACAAATGGCAAAGGAGTTAAAAGATCAGATGAAGTGCTGAGGGATTGCTGCCTGATATACATTCCTAAAGCAAAGACTGTGATTACACCTTTGTGCAACCTTGTCTCTACATGGCAGTCTGCATAATACTACAGAGGAGAGGAGAGGAGAGGAAAGTGAATAGGGAAATAAAATTAGAATGCAGAGAGGTGCTACCTTTTAGGAAATTCAAAACTGGTTTAGCCAAGACTTCATGAAATTATGAAANAGAGGAGAGGAGAGGAGAGGAGAGGAGAGGAGAGGAGAGGAATTAGAAAAGAAGTGAATAGGGAAATAAAATTAGAATGCAGAGAGGTGCTACCTTTTAGGAAATTCAAAACTGGTTTAGCCAAGACTTCATGAAATTATGAAACCTTCTAAGAAGGTTTAGCTTTTCTGATCAGAAAAATAAATAAATATTGTGCCATTCATTTGCAACACATTAGATAATTAAAGGAATGTTCAGGCCACCTTCACAGGGCTATTAATTGATGTGGTACAGATTACAGATTGAAAAGATCAAAGTACACAGATGGTAATTTATAGTTGCTCAGCTGAATAGTGACAATTTATTCATCTTTGATGACTCTTACTTGTACAATTACATGCTCATATGCTTGACTGTGATTTGCAGTGACTGATATCAACTTGATATTAAGCAGAATAACATGCTCCAATACAAACTGTTTTATCAAAAACATTTCCTAGCATCATATGCAACAGCAAGCTACCTAGGCAACACACTATGCTTTTAAGGCCTTCATTTCCAGTTGAGCTATTCAGCTAAGATCAAAGTCTTCCAGATTTACTCCTTGGATATGTCCAAACACTTCGTTGTCTTGTCACAATTGACTTGTAGGTCATGTTGTACACTACAACTCTTACAGAAGATCAAATAAATAATTTCTGGGAGATTATGACCTTCTTCTTTTCTTTATGACAAAGGAGAAGTGAAGTATGGAGGCATTTATACACATTAGTCTAGTGAAAAGTCAGTGCAGCAAAATGACCTGTCTAGAGTGGAGTCAGAATTTGATATGTCATGTCTCATGGAAATGGTGTCTACAAGCCTCCAGCTGTTACTGAAACCTGAACAATCATGCCATCCCCTAAACCTTAGATCTGAACTGTGCTTCTCAGACATTTGTCCCAGTTTATACATATAATGATATTCTGAATCAAAATATGAAGAAATCAGGGAAAAAAAAAAAAAAAGAATAGCAACGGAAACATTATCAAACACCTCACATATTATCTTCATAACAGGGACCATGGGAGGTCAGGCTTTTCTTTTATTTCCTGTAGATTCTTTGTCTGTAACACAACAGCAAGATAGTCTCAAATAGAGACACTGAGGAAGCTGCAAACTTTTTAATTTAGATGAGCTCAGTGCCATCACTTCTGCGCTTGGGAAAGCTTACTTCCTTTGCCACCTTTCCCTCATGAGAAGAATTTAATTTCTTAACTCTTTTATACCCTTGTTTCTGATAAATTCCAGTTTTGGCAAGGCCAGCTTTGGAACTTTGGGGATGTAGGGAAAAGAATCTTTGAGACTAAGGGTTTTCAATATATTTCTGAATATGTGGAAGTGAAGCCATTATATTATTTTAGGACTAGAATCCATGAGCTAAAAGTATCAAATATATATAAGAAATGTTTTAGTACACTTTCTGTTATGAATTTGCTCAATGAAGTACAGAACAAGTTATCTTTAATGACTTGTTCACCCAGAGTGTAGGAAAAGGGTGGGGTTTTTTTTTCGGTGTACTGCTGTTACAGCCTCCTGTGAACCACAACACCTATATAAAAATTTTCCAATAAACTATATGGAGATTAGTCACTGTCCATTTCATATCACATCATGTGATAAGAAACTGTACTATGATAGTCATTCTGTGTTTAATCTTCCAAAATCCTAACTGGCTGTAATCCTTGATTAATAATTAAGAGAAGAAGTCACATCCAGTTGAAAAAACTCACAACAAAATGAAAGATTGTTTGCAATATATCCTTGAATGCTTGTAATTAATTTAATTGAAAAAAATGACTAAAAGAAAAATCAACAAAAAAGGAAGGAGGATTCATAAGAAGAAAGGAAAAAAATAAGAAAGTAGAATTGTGTACAGGATTTATACAGGTTAGTATACCACTCAGTGTCAGAAACTTCTGTGGAAAAGGTTGGAAATACAAATGTGTGTTTCTCAATATGCAGATAACTTTATGTAAAAAAAAGGTGTTTAAAAAAATATGTTGCATGTATTACTCAAGTGAAAAAATCTATTTGCTCAGAGGCTCTGAAAACAGTACTATTTATTGGCCCACTTTAATTTGGTGCTTAAATGTTGGCATCCATATTTGAAAATCTTTTATTTGTTGCTTAAGACTGGTTGCTTATTTGTTTGGTTTTAATTGTTGCTTCTAAATGACAGAATAAAAGGCCAAAAATGATTAACCATAATATTTCCACTTGATTCTGTGTTTTGCCTGGAAATTGCATTATGCAGATGTAAAAGACAGCTGAGAAGCGTGCTAAAATAATTCTTGTGAGAAGAGATGAAACCTGACAGACAAAGAATGAGTATAACTAATTAATCATAGACATCAACAACTGTAACCACAAACATCCTAATTATTGTGAACTTAACATGTCAAGTTGAATCATATAGCAGCTCTGTAGTTTCCAACATAATCTTGTTATTTTATTCTTATTTTATGTAAATATTTCTTACAATTCACTTTGGTCCAGTAATTCAGAATTTATGAATGCAGAAATACTACTGAACTTCAGGGAGATTTTGGTACCTACAAACCTCCTTTCTTCTCAAGGCTCTGGGGAGAATTAAGCTTTATTGATGATACTGATGGTATTAATTGATGTTATTGAAACTGGCTGTAACAAAAGGAAAAATTCTTCAAAGCTCTGAATTTCCTCAACCTTCCTGGAGTGTCCTGCCATGCAAGGTTAGATTATAGAAAACAATGAGTAGTTAAACAAGACAAAACAGTGGAATAAGCATATCAATTCATAATTTATATAAAATCTGTGTAGGATCACAAGTAGTGAATATTTTAATTGAAATGTAGTATTCCCTTTTTAAAAGTATGGCGCAGTAAATAGTGAAATAGTCTATTTTTTGTCTATTATAAAAAGTTTAAGTTTTTAATTAATAATAATTGTAGTTAAAAAGGAGAAAACAGAGAGGGGAACAAAACCCAAGAGAGACAAGGGATGAACAATGCAGTTTTTCACCACCCACTGACAGGTGCCCAGCCCGTCCCCCAGCACTGATCGGTGCCTCCCGACCAACTCCCCCCAGTTCATACGCTGAGCAGGATGCTCTGTGGTGTGGAGTATCCTTCTGGCCAGTTCGGGTCAGCTGTCCTGGCCAAGCTACCCCCCAGCTTCTTGTGCCCTCCTCACTGGCAAATCATGAAGCACTCAAGTCCTTGACTTTCAGGTAATCACTGTTCGGCAACAACCAGCACATCAATGTTTTGTACACATTATTCATATAAATCCAAAACACGTCTTGGGTTATGGAAACCAAAAATGTGTATTCTATTTCATCTGTTGAAAGCAGCTGGGGACTTATTTTTTCTTTATCTCTTGTAACTCTGTGGGGAGGGGGGCGGATCTTTCTGGTAATGGGCCAGCAGTTAACACCAGGTGGGGCAGTGTTTCTTATCTCTTTCACCACCCATCCTCCCTCCAGGGGGATATTTTTCTGCTAGTAGGCCATTAACACATCTCCAAGCAGTCATCCCCAAACTATGCATCCTCAAAGCAGTCATCCCCAAACTATATCCTCCCCAAAGCATACCATCCCATTGTGAGATGCTCCACCCAGTGCGGGGAGCCAACCATTCCTACCTGGATAAAAACTGAGACGCAGTCTATCCAGTCCTGAGACGCAGGAACACAAGGTATCTGGCTTCACCAGATTCCTGGAAGAAGACTGGACCCTTCTCACCATCACTGGACCCTTGTTCTACAGGATCATCTCTGCCCCAACAGAACCACATCTGCCACTCCAGGAGGATTTTCTTTGGGACTGCTTCCAACACCCTGACCAACAGGGTGTCAGGTTGTAGCTCTGACTGTCAGGGTTTTCCAGGATTGTTGTTTGTTTGATTTGGTTGATTTTGTTTTCTACTACATTTGTATTGTTAATATTCCTAGTAAAGAACTGTTATTCCTATTCCCAAATCTTTGCCTGAAAGCCCTTAATTGTAAAATTGTAATTTGGAGGGGGTGAGGGGTTTACATTCTCCATTCCAAGGGAAACTCCAGCTTTCTCTGGCAGATACCTGTCTTTCAAAACAAAGACAACACAGCATTGCACCAGCTAATAAGAAGAAAATTAACTCTATTGCAGACAAAACCAGGACACCAGGATAGTTAATTATCTCTCTAATATAGTGTGTTATGATAGAATATATTTGCCACATTTATGGATTCATGACTTTACTGTGATGGGAAATGTAGAAAGTATAAAAAAGTGTTTCTACTTACAAGGTAAAACAGCTAGACATAGCTATGACATATAACTACAGTGAAGAATAATAAACAGTAAACCAACTATTTTTAATTTTTTATCATTTATAAAATTATATAAAAAGAAATATGTCATTAAGGACAGAAAAACGTTCTTTTATTTGACTATCTGCCTTTCATACTGAAAATTTAGTTCAGGGCTAATGAAGCAATAGTGTATATATTAAATTTCATGCTGACACCATGGTAGATAGAAAAGTCTTTTGTTTTTGCAAGATCAGATCCGTGGGGCACCATTATTCAAAGATTTTTTTTTTTTTTTCTGAGAAAAATCTCGTAGTATCTGAGAAAGATTCTGAATATCTTAGTCTAAATATAAGTACCATATCTTGTCTCCTTTCTCTGTTTTTTACTTTTTCCCAGAGAAGTATTTAAACATTCTCCTGAGTTCCTTGACACCTTTCGTCGTCACTCCCTGAAAAAATCTGTATATAGACCCCCTTTCCTTAAAATTCTTTAATGGCTTTTCAGATGTACACAGAGAGAGAGCTGCTATCATGCAGGCTTGAACCACATCATTGTTTCTCACTACTCTATTTCTGTTGGTTTGGTTTTTTGGTTTTTTGGGGTTTTTTTTTTTGCATAGTAACCTCTCTGAGAAAAAAAAATGACCTTTTTCACATCATGCCAGTCTGATGATCTGTAAAGGCTTAAACCCTTTCTGGTAATAAATAAAAACAGCAGCAATGATAATAAGCATGATACATTCTAAAGTGTTTGAATCTTGCCCTTATTTTGTTACCTAAAAGTCATATGGTAATGTGATTTTTGAAAGTTCAAGATGTATGCTTTTCCCATTATCAGTGGTGAAATGCTGTTTCTGTCATGGTAGAAATCTTTTTTTTTTCCTGAACTTCCTGTCACACTTTTTCTAGTGAATAATTTCAGTATTAAAAGTTACTCTTAGGTCTAGGTATTAGAGTGGCTCTACTAATACAGCTCTATCTAATTAATCTGGTATTCCTAAAAAATAAGTACATGTCAATAAAAAATAATCTATTAATTTCCTTGGACTTTTGGATATTCTGAGTATTGTGTTTAATTCATCCAATGTAAAAGTTCCTTACACGATCAAATGTGATATATTTTCAATACCCCCCTTTCATTCTTCTATAGATTGTGTTTGTGAGTTATTAAAGAGACATTTATATTTTCCATTGTTTAGAGTGTACAGTCAAACCATGTTTTTGATTTAGGTTATAATGGGATTTTGAAAAACATGTTTTAATGGAATTCTTTTCCCTGTAAATCTTACTTTTTTTAAAGAGCTACAATTCCAGCTCAAGGTCTATTTCTTAGTCCTGTCTTTCAAATCCAAGGAGAGAAAGGCTACCCTCTCTTAGTAGCAATGCAATAAATAAGTTTGTCCTTGGCCTGACAGAAGAATCTTACCTTGTGTAGAGCTATTTTTACCTTACTGGAAAGAATATTGCCTGCTTTATACTTGTCTTTAGGTATCTCCAGGATATGTCTTTAAACATTTTAATACATATCATATTATGTCCGTTTTAAACTCCATAATAAATTTGCATATAAAATAGTTTAAACTTACAGAACCGAGCAGGCAGAGGACATTGTTCTGCACCAATCTAATTTCTACTTCAAAGCTAAATTGACTGGTTTAAGTCACTGATAATGAGGTACAGAGCCCTTTACAGCTTCCATGCTAGGTTACCAAGCAATAATTGCCTACAATAAAAACAAGATCTGTTTTTCATCTTTAATTTGATCCTAATTTCATAGCAGTTATCCGTCGACTGTTGACTGGGTCACAGAAACCTGTTGCCCCCATTAGCTGCAGCAAACTGATGGACACAGTGAATGAATGATCCCTCCTGTGCATACCTAAAATGCAAACTGCAGTGAAGGTGACTTGGAAGGCCGTTAAGTGGTAAAAACTGCTCCAACTTTTGTTAAAGTCCTTCTGGCAATGGCAGAATGTTCCCTTTTTATTCAAATGTTTATTTTGTTGTTAGACCAGCAAAGCTTTTTGTTGCTCCAACTGCCTTGAGATTTTTCTCATTTATTTTCCTTTATTCCTTTCACTTTCTGCAGAAGTGTTTCCTTGTCTACTGAATCTTATTTAAACTGATAGCCTTATGGTGGTGTCATTCTTCCACAATTCATATCAATATGTACCTATATGTGCTCAGAGAAACCCATGCTTTAGCCCATTTCCAAACCTTTGGAGTTGCCACTGTGGAGAGAGCTGCACTACTTGGCAGCTCTTTGAATCGGATATATAAATGGTTTTCCCAAGTTCGTAACTTCTCTCAAAGACCAAATACTGCACTGAGCTAATGTAAATACACTTGCAGTGTAAATTTGATATCCAGAAAGCTGACATCCATTGGATTTAATGTATGGCATCATCCTCTCTGGAATTTCTCTACTATTTCCCTTTTACATGGGTGATCACTTGTGAGATTTCCCCACATATTCTCCGAGGGTCCAGCCCTGTTCAGAGTGCTGGCTTAATAATCAGTGAGACAGCATGGTCAGGTGTGCCTTGATAAATCAAAAAAGTTTAATAAAATAATGCAAAATAATACAAAACAACAAACAAAGATTAAAGCCGAGCACAGTGTAGGGACAGATCCCACACCTGCTACAGCACCCCAAGAATGCCTCGAAACCCTTTGTTCTGTCACCTTTTCTACCCAATGGTTGGGGATGGATCTATTGGCAAAGTGCCAGTAGGAAGGGGTACAGGTTTTGAGGAACAGTGACAAGGGCCAACAGGTGCTCCTCTCCTGGCACTGAGCCAATTACAAAGAGAAAAACACAGAACTTTCTGGCTAAACTTCCTAAAATGCTCAAAGGTAAACTGAAACCCTTTCCTTATACAGAACTGCCCACACGGGAGTGGGGGGGGGTGCACACTACAATCACTCCTGTCTCACAGGTTGTACACTAGTGACACTATATAAAAACTTTTAATTGAATAATTTCTAAGCAGTGAAGGAAATTTGGTAACTCCTGCCATATGCACTCCATCTAAACGTGCTTTGTGTGTTTTGCAGATACATTGTTAATAGTAACTTACTGTAGACATGGTGGCTGGCACTTGACTACATTTTTTCGAAATGGTCAAAGCTGTTTATGTTAAAGAGTATGGGAGTTATGTAGCTGAACCCCAGGAACTGCTTTAAAAATAACATAGTATATCTTATCACCTTTGCCACTAGCACTGAGATAAGAGTAAATTAATCTTTCAGGGCAAGAGATGCACACCTATGGAGCACAAGAAGGCATTTTCTTATCAATCAGCTATGAGCATCATAATAAGGTGAAGGACAGACTCATTCTGTGTGGGGCATTCTGACACGTCACACATGTTACAGGTTTATACTGCAGCAAGAATACTGAACTGAACACTGGTGTCACTGTGTGAGAGGTTACAGTTCCCACCTCTAAAGCTGGGTTCTGTCTACCCTTTCTTCTATTATCTACCTCTTTCGAGTTTTAAAGTGAAATGAAAGGGGTTTGTATAAATTTTTAGTAGCTGCCTTTTTTTTTTTTTTTCAGTGTGGATAAATATGAAATGACTGAGATTTACAAGAAAGTAATTAAATTTTCAATAATTTGATTTTTCCTTACTGTCATTATTACTTTAATGTGGGGAAACTGCAAGCATGATCCTTCACCTTTCCTTCCTTTTAAGCTTTTCTACATTTATTTGTTTTTCAGCTAAATCCCTTCTTTTGTACCTGCTAATCCTTTTTCTGCTGTATGCTAACAAGAAATCCAATCCAGAAACAAGAGAGCCAAAAAGAGCTGAAATTCAAAGCTCTTTGACACTTACCTCCTTTTGTTTGAAAATAATTGTTTTGTTACAAATAGAAACTTGAGTCATACAGAGTACTTTTATTTTAAAATAATATCTTTGTTTTCAATTTGGTGGAAAAAAAAAGAAAAAAGTATATTTTTCCACCGCAGTGTGCATTCAAAGCAAGAAATGGAAAAAAAGGTATCCAGAGGTTGCTCTCACTAATAGTAAAAGCATTTAATCACTTGAGGACTTAACAAAGACAACTTTCAATTACAAGATGTTCTCCCTTCCAAACTTTTGTGGAGGGATGTTCAAGCCCACTGTTCTCTGGACACAAAATAATGATTACTTTTATGCAGAGAATGCTGTCAGGTAACATACATTAGGAGACACTTTTAAGAGAAATTACACCAGCATGCATTATAACCCATGGTGGACTTATTTTAAAATGTAATAAAATATTTAAATTTTTAATTATCTGTTGACTAGCAAAATTTTTCAAAGTTTTGTAATGTAGCCATAATTTTAAAAAAATTCTACTGGACCCTACATACCTTTTCTCTATTCAAACATGATACCTATTGTTGTAATCAAAGCACTAACTTATTTTGTCCAAAGACAGCACAAATTTAACTGTATTTAAATCTTAGGCTTCCATCTTTGCCCAAAACATAACTTAGAAATGTGGGGGAAAAAAATCAATTCAAATTATATCTGAAAATCATTGAACTTCCGTTTTATGCTCTACTAGGTCTGGAGCAAAATGTGGCATTTCAGCATTGGCAGAAATGCGAACTGAGAGTAGTTAAGATGGGAATAATTCTGCTCTGCCTGTTCAAACAGTTTGGTGGTGTCTGGCTCATCCCAGCACTCTGGGCTGTATGTAGAAATTAGGAGGTATGGCTACAGGTCACTGAATGTCAGTGAGAGAAGCTCCCACTGGCCCAATCTATTTGTATTTCTGATCCTTATTTAATGATGGCTGAAGCTTCTGTATCCTTTTCAAAGATATCTTGTTGCTGCTCTCTTCGCCTTGATCCAGATCAGATAGAAATGTCTCTAGAAAACCCCTGAGAGAACAGAGGTTTTAAACACCATAGCTGGCTCTGAAGAGTGGGTGAAGACACCAGTCTGATGGCAGAACTGAACTCTCATATCTCTTTACTACCGATATAAATGCTAGAGCGTAACTATCCACCCAAAATATGAATTCACATTCAGTGTTGTGTGGTAAATGGAATAATAGGATCTTCTGGTTGAGAGCCTTTAAATAATGATAATGAACTCTTCACAGCAGTGTCCTGCAGCTTTATTCAAATTTTTTTGTTCCAATAACAAAATGTTTCTAATTGCCCCAATGGAGGGAAACTTTTGGAGGGAAAATATGTTTACCTGCAACTGGTTTGGGGTTATAGCACCAGAGAAATCAGAGGGAAAGTATGCAAAAGAGTAAATGTGCTATAGAGTAGATTTGGTTTTAGAACCAATATTTTGATTTTGCTTTCTGTCGTCACCATGTGCTGTGTATGTTGTCCAAGTGGTATCTGCAATATCATCAGTCTGGATGTTAGCCAAGGTTTTCCCTCCAGTTGTATTTCTTCTTTTTTGCTGTCTATGAATCCCTTCTACTGAAGGAGAAAATCAAGCAGGAAGTTAAAGGAAGTAAAAGCACTATTTAATCTATTTGTAAATGGCAGATATATATATATTTGGTCTGCCACTTTTTTTTTTTTTAATACTGTATTCAAGTGCACTAAAAAAGGAATAAAGTGCTGATGCAACATGGAAATTTTTGTAATGGAAATAGATTTATTTTTCGGGTCCTCCAATTATAGATCAAGGTATGAAAAAAAGGAAGAGTCAGCTTTAAAGAGGAAATATAATGTAAGTCACAGTAGCCACAAAATTTAAAATCTTTGGTATGTGGCTAAAATGCTCTGTTCTTTTGACAGATCTGGGGAATTTTAGCGGTCGGACAAGAAGTGCTGTATCTGTACGTGAAGGTCAAGGAGTTGTTCTGATGTGCTCCCCTCCACTTCACTCTCCAGGTATAGTAGCCTGTATTCATGTTCCTCCTTTACTGTTTCCTCATTATTGGAGGCCCAGGATTTTAGATAAAATATGTATTTGATTGTGGAACTTCAAAGATGAGATACCTACCATTTTTCTTACAGTTTTTGGAGTACCAAAGGACTAATTTAAGCTCATGTATTACAAATGCCAATGAACAGCAGCAGAGTTTCTGCTACAAGATTGTCTAATTCCTGGTATGGAACTTGAAAGTAACAATAATCTCCATGCCATCAATGATGCATATGCTGCCTTGAGGTCACAGAAGATTACTTTTAGTGTTTAGAAGCCTTCAGAAATTGCTCCAAATTCCAATGTCATGATACTTTTTTGAATACAAATTTTATTTTCTTTTTAGTAGCAGAGACAAGATTTGGTTGCTTCTTTTCACTTTATAACTTAGCTTCATAAAACTGCATCATTGCTAAAAGTCAGAATTGCCATAAATTCTATGAAATGCCTGTGGATTCCCACATGAAAACATAGGTATTCCAGAGAGTTTTCTTTCTTTCTCCAGTATTTTCTCTTTTCATTGACACTCCTGCAAAATCTGTAGACAACTAGGTATATCCTTATGTTTGCATGTCATGTAACATCTGGAGACATGATGTTAGACAGAATAACTTGTTTTTCAGTAGATGCAGTATAGCCTATGCTTTTCTTCTCTGGGAAATGAGGTCTGTACTGATGGGATTTTTCTACTCCAAATGTTGGGCCTGAAGAAAAGTAACATTGCAGATGGAAGATCTGCAGAAAAAAAAAATCCCTCTGAGTTTCCATTAGAGAAATGTGTTCAGGATCTATTTATATTACAAGGATTGTTACTACTGTATTACAGTTATCAATGCCATCTCTCCGCCTTTCTCTCTTCTGAGTAGATTCTCTTGTTGTGGTTGCCTCTACAATCTCTTTCTGAGTTTGACACTGTAGCTGTATGATGCAATTGAGTACATGATGTTAAGGATTGATAGTGATAAGTAAACTGAGAGAGAAAAGATGTAGGCAGAAAAAGTTAGCAATGGTTTCAGCAGCAGAGCTGAATTTCATTTCCCCAAACAAACTGAGTGAAAGGATAGATGGACATCAGTCAAGAGCTGCCATTCCACAAAATACACCTTTATAGATCATCAAAATATTTAGAATTCTTTTTCTGAAGTTATGCTTCTGAGTTATATTTAGTCAGATTTTAACACAGTGTTAACTTTGATGGTGAAAACTAGTATCTTTTATTTTCATCACCAGGACAGCAAAACCCCTGCTGTGCAAACTACAGTGCTCAAAAACAGCATCCAGTTGTTTTAATTTATATTGTTTGAGTACCAGTAGGCTATGCCAGCAGGAAAATTATTCCAGAAAAATATTTTTATCCTCTGTTGCCATAGTTTTTTCACCATAGCTAAGCCAGAAAAGGTTCTACAGAGTAATGGAGTAACCAACAAAAGCTGAAAAATTGCACTGATATGCAGATGTAAACACAAGCTCCTATCAATCAGAAGGGGACTTGGCCTCCCTTCCTTTTGTTCATTACATACTGCAAGTAATCCTTTCATCCAAAGGCTTGTCAAGCACTGGAACAGGCCTCTCAGGGAAGTGGTGGAGTCACAATTCTTGGACGTATTTTAAAAGTGCGTAGATGTGGCTCTTAAGGACCTGGTTTATTGATGGAACTAGTGCTGGTTTAATGCTTGGACTTAATGATCTTAGAGGTCTTTTCCAACCTAAATGACTCTGTGATTCTGTCACAGGCAATTTGCTTCCCACTCCTTACTCGCAAAGTACTGAGGGCTGGTAAGTTCTTGTGGTACTGCAGTGGGACTGCAAGTGGTATTAATACAATTGCTGGAGTCTCCCTGGAAAGGGGAGAGCTACCTCCACAGGCCTGGTGATGCTTCAAAAATCAATCATTCCACAAAGCCCCGGCAATAAAATACAAGACATTAATGAAAATTGACTGCCAGATCAGAGTCCATTTATAAAAAATACTCCTGGACAAAACCCGAAATTTCGGAGGGAAGCATATGAATTTAATTCTGAAATTAAGCAACAAATATGAAACTTCCATATAAAAAAGGTCTTTTGCCAAGCAGAGGTACTTCAATGATTTGTTTGCAGGAACACCTAAAATTTTTTTAAGCATTCAGTTTCCTGAATTCAAATCATTTTAATTTCTGTGTCTGATTTGCAAGGATGGTATTATCTTCTAAATAGCCCTAAGAAATTTTGAACATTAAAATTGTCCAAGAGACAAACTTTCAAGTGGATCCTGAGATGTTGTAGTGGATATATCTAAGCTAAAGACTATTCAGAGCATGTTTGCTACATGTGAACATCTCAAATTAACAATACCATGAGTTATGGGGGTGTTTTCGGTGATAGAGAATTTTTTGTGGATGAACACTGCAAGCTTTGCGATATCGATTTATTCACATTGATCAGCACCTTTAGAAATAATTTTCACTTACTTATCGCAGGAGATAAATCCATGATACAATATCAAACCTAATAATTCTCCACAACCTCGCAAGCAATTCATCCTTCAACAGAATCCCATTCCTCAATCTCTCCAGTCAATAACTGCATATGAACTTGCCCAAGAACTTCAGCTTGAGCCCTTTTCGACAATGGCAGTATCAGCTAGTAAAAGAATGATGACTTAGCAAAAGAACAATGTATTGAGAGATATAATTTTATTAACATGTTTTCAAATGGAAGATAAAATAAATACTTTTGATTAAGTAATACCTACACTCCATTCTTACAGAATACAATTTTAGAAAAAATCTGAAAATCCTTTATAAAGCACCACTGACTGAAATAAATACTACACTAATTTCTTTGGGCAAGATTTTAATCAGAAAAGGCAGTTTCATATGCATATAGATTTGATTTCTGTTTATTTATGCTGTGATTATCATCAAGAGGTAATGCATTAAACATACAAATACACACAAACTTGTGATGTATTTATATTGTTCCATTACATTGTTGTCCAAGTATTTTACAGGGAAAACATGGGGAAATGTGGGGTGGTAAGCACACCTGAAACAATTCTGAATATTGCAGTGCAGATTCAGATGAGAAAATTATCTCTTTAGTTTATAAATGAGTTTTTTAAATTATTGTCACCTTTCCTGAGAAATAGTGAGGCAGCAAACTGAGGTAGTTTTCTTGGAGAGACATTATCCACTCCTTCAAAATGGTGAAGGAAAATACATTCAATGAAAGGATTTTTCTGCCAATTCCTTATGTCAAACAGCCACCAAGATATTGTCATCTCCTGCTTTTCCTGGACCATTGCTCATAAAAAAAAATGACTTATTTTTTGCCTCTAACTTCCTTGGGAATCCTGTATCATTTTGATGTGCTTACTCCAGAAGCTTTCCCACTAGCACTGCTTTTGTTGCTAATCCTTAACTTGTCCCCTGTGAAAGATCTTAATTGTGGATAACTTGATCATTCATAAACATAACATTTTATCTTTTTTTTTTTTCCTTCATAAACACAATGTCTGATTTTTTTCCAATTATGTCTTTTCTCCAAGATGGGTTTCCTAGGCAATTAACTCTTAGTTGTTCTTGCTAAGTAAGAGTTACATTAATTATCAACTGCTTAAATAACAAGCTTTGTTTGATGTTTCCAATTTAAAATGCCTTTACTGTTTTCTTTCCATAAACAAGATTATGGTTTTTCATTGTGGTATTCTAAAGCATGTAAATATAGGGTTTTATTCAGTCATTTAATCATCTTAATTACAAGGTTTACCATAGCAAGATTAAAAATGAATGGAAGTTTTCATCCAGATTTACATGTTTCCCTCAGAATTAATACTTTCAGCTGAGCTTTTTAAGGCTTTTATTCAAGGCTTTCAGTATGAGCTTAATGGAGAACGACGATTGCCATTGTTAGAATGAGTACAGCTCTGCTGCACACAGGGGAAGGCAGATGTGTGCTCCATCCTGCCTCAGAGGGATGCTGCCTTCTGGAGGGAGCTCTGCTGCATAATCTGTCTGCAGCATGTAGCATCCGTACAGATGTTAAACTATAGCTTTCTTCATCTCTGTCTAAAGGGCAAAGCTGATCTTAAAAAGTTTGGAAACTGTGCTGTAAGCTGCATGTTTTAGATCTCCCCTTTACTGTTATAAAACTACTTTTCATGAGAAATGTTTCATCAAAAATTATTAATGCCAGTGCTATGGAGATCATAGTCCTCCCCATCCATGTCTGGATGTCTCCAAACTGTGTTGCTAAACAGGCAAGCTTGTAAAAGATTCCTGCTACCATGGACCAGAATTTTTTGTCCTGCTCTTCTATTACCTACACAGTTGTCTTGGTTCTCATATTAATTGAAGAAACTCACACAAAAGAAGGTTTCTTTAAGACATCCTAAGCTCCTATTTGTGTGTACTTCCAACATACTCAGAAACCCACTTTGTAAATAAACACAAACCTATCACTTCTTACTGTTCAGGGTCTTATGAAGGAATCTGAAAGCTGTATTTGCATTAAAACTGTAGCTTTGGACTGCAGCTTCACTACTAGTTGGAAACCAAATCCAACTGAAGTGCAATACAGCCTTAGAACTCCCCTGTTTTGAACACTGCACAAATTATACATAGAAATAATGAGGCAGGCTCTAAATCACTTCATTCAGGTAGAGAATAAACTGCTCCAGGCAAATTAGTTATGATAACAAGATGGTTATATTTGGGCTGGGCTGCTCTCAGTGTGCTTATTAGCTTGTTTACAGGCAATTGGATCAGGTATCTACATGCAAGACATAGCAAATTTTGTTCTGAAGGGGTCCCTCAGGATCTCAATTTACTAAGATGTCTTTGGGAATACCATTCTCAGATATTTGTCTATATGTAGCTGAAGGTCACAAGGATATTTTAAGGTTGTGTATTGAGTCCCAGGATGCAGATACCCAACAGTGGCATCTCACTCCAAAACATCAAAGAACTTCTGTCCTATATGTAGATCTAAGCTTTACTACTTTCTTCAAAATCACAGGAAGCCTTCAATATCTTAGATTTCTGATGCTCCAGCTCTCCCCAGGCATGATGGATGCACTTAATCATGTTTACATGTCAGTAGAGGTGAGATTTCTTCCTGATCATGGCTTATATTGTATTAAAAAATATTATGTGCTAAGCAGTAAAGTAACATCCTGGTTCTTTTCTATTATATTTTTGTTCAAATCTGAATTTTCAAATCAACTTTAGCATAGAAAGCTAAATTATTTGCTCCCAGGAGAGGTCAATAAGTTGGTGAAAGTGATATCTCTCCTTTTGTGTTGAGATCAAGGCAGAATTGTTTTGCTGGTGCCTATAAAAGCACTGGTGATGCAGTTTACCAAATCAGCTGGACAGATCATGCCTCTAACCATGACTCCCACAAGCTAAACAGAACTTATTAATCACTCAGTACCTTCTCTTAGTTTGTAGAGGTCAAGATGTATGAAGCTGGTGATGGCAAGTAGAACATTTCACATTCACTGTAAACAATCATCTCTTCCTAACTGCTAGACTTGCTGAGAAGGCAGAACTGTCTTCTTCTGCTTCCTCTTTTACTAACAAAAGTGAGATTGAGAGGAACACTGATGTTTGTGGGTTGGAGGAATGTTGTTGTTATTTTTTTTCTCTCCTTAAAATTTATATTCCTGTTATAATGGAAGTCACACCCTAGTATCCTAGACTTCACCAGCTGTTGACCTGTACTAAGAGGATCTATATGGACACTATAGAATACTCAGCTCTGTTTTGTTTTTTTTTCATAATTGCATGCCATTTTGTTTGTTCTTCACTCATTTTAATTCCTAGTAGGAGCATGATGCCAGGTATCAGAAATGGGCCACTTAAGTAACAGTAGTAGAAAATAATTGCTCATTGCACAGGAGGGAAATGTTTATTTAATAAACACTTCCTATGTCACATATAAAATAGAAGATGACAACTTTCTTATCTCTACTTTGCATGTCTATAACATAACTTGTCTACACAGACTGTTTTAAAACCTCTGTTTGAGAGCCACATGTATCTAACAAATGAGTCAGATATCATAAATTGAATTCCTGCATTTCCCTATTAGACTTTATTAGAGCCTTGTGATGATTTGTCTTCTTTGGGTAACTTGAATAAACTTTAAATTTTGTTTTTAAGTAATAGGAGAATAAGAACATGAGAAGACAGGTTCAGAGTCCCTTAAACTTTATATTCCTGTCCTAATTCTGTGTTAATTTCATGGGGTCATCTTATCTCTTGACACATCACATTCTTCTTGGAAGAATCATAAAGATGTTTCACTTTTGCATCATCTAGTTTGTCACTTTTACTTGGCTTCTTTTGAAACTTTCATGCCTAATAATGTTAATTTTCATGGGTGTTATCATTAAAGAGAATGTCCATGCCCCCTGACATTGCTCAACATAGGAATCTGTGTTCTTTTTTTGTGCAACTGATTGATGACTATGCCTGTAGTTTTCATTATGGTATGAAAAAATGCAATTAACTTTTTTTCTTCTGTGGTCTTTTCATTACTCAATACATGACCAGTAATTTTGCTGCTGACTTCCCTGAAGCACATTTTAGAGTTTCCTTCCTCAATCTTATTGAAGACATTCATCTGAGGATGTGAAATTAAAGAGTTTGGGAATTACAGAATTTTCTGTAGGGTAGCATTTTTAACAAGCTGTATTTGCCAGAGTGGAGTTACTCCCAGTGTGTTGGCAATGTGTTGTTATTACATTTTAATTGCATTTTAATGATTGCATGTGCCCCAAATTCTAGACAATGTCTGTATAGTAGGTGCACTGATAAATAAGTCCAGATTTTCTCTCATTTTTTTTGTTTAGTTTGGTTTCTTGTGTTGTCATTGTTGGAGTTTTGGTGGGTTTTTCTGGACTTTGGATTTTTTGTTAGGTTGCTTTTTTGGTGGGGTTTTTTTTTGTAATTTGAAAAGTAATAAATAAACAAAAATACATTCCTGATCCAACTGTAGTAAATTCTTCCAAGAAACTTCTAAGTATTAAAAAGCAAAAAACCCAAACAAAATTGCCAAACATTACCATTGTTGAAAAATTTTCCCCACCCTCTCAAAAATGTTAGTAATTCTTTCAAATAATACAGAAATTTACACTAGAAACTGCAAGTTATATGTCCCTACACCCACTAGATCACTCGATAATGCTGTTTGTCCCCTCAGGGACTATGAAAATGTAGTGAGAAGAAGATGGTTGACCTTGCCCAATTAAGGCAGCACACAACAATGGATGACAGGGGCAGCCCTGACAGGGCTGTACTTAAGGGATGCGTGCTGTAGTTTCACAGTCACAGTAGTGTCTGCAAATATTACCCCAGCTGACAGCTCAGGAGAAACAAAGTGAAAGGAGATACCAAGAAAAGAGGGAGGAAGCATGAGAGATTAATTAATTTTAAAAATATGTGGAGCGAGTTGGCCCTCAGGCTCATGCACTATTGCCTCTCAGGCACCAGCTGTACGTGACTATTTGTCTACAGTTTGACAAATAGGACAATGATGAAAAGTTTCTGTAGTGGGCAAGCTCCTCTTCCCTCCAGACAAGTTACTAGCCTGTTACTGATATGTCCCAACAAATTAGGCATAACTATCAGGAACCTCTTAGTCTAGGGGTTAAGCGCGATAGCATTGTCCTGCCAGATTTAACAGAAATGGCTGCTCATGGTATCACATCCACTTTTCCTCAGCTAGCGTTAAAAAGATGCCAATTAAAGTGTTGCACAAATGCTTTCTGTGGCAGGGTTCATAGACTTAAGACTGATGCAACACAGCAGTTACCATCTCAGAGGTTCAGGGCCCTCCTGGAACCGACTTGCTCATAGTTACATTCCCATTAGAATCCATTCGCTCTTTAGATCCAATGTTTTACTAAGCTGATGACTGGAAAAACACCATTCCACAAACATGTCAGTTACTTAAATGTCAGAAAGCCCATTTTGTTTAATGTGGAAAATTCGTAATTAATTCTAATTAGCTTATCACAGAAAAGAATAGAGTGAGAATGCACACGTTAATCTGTCTAACTAAGGAGAAAAAGATCTGTTCAGCTGATCAGACAGCTGAACAAAAGGAAATAAAAGAAGGAGAAAGAAACTTCTCATTTCTAAGGCTCTTGATTCCAGTTTTTTTTTATCTCCATGACCATTGTAATGAAATCTTAAAGGATGTAAAAAATAAAAAGGATTAAATCAGGAGAGGTTTCAGAAAATGCGTTTCTTCCCACACTAGGCATGATTATCTGAATTAAATGGTGATTCTGGTAGAAATGACAACTGTAATTGTTAGGAGAACAGTTTTGATTCAGAAACAGAAGGCTTTGGACAGAACTGATCTGAATTCTGTCAGATTCCAGTAATAAGTTTCCTTATAAAATAAGGAATATAAAAGTCAGTTATTCCTTATTCCTTAAGTATGAAAGTGAACTTACATCTATTTGAGGTGATACAAAGCTTAATGAAACATAGATTTTCATAAAGTCTGATTTAATCAGTTCAGGAAGATTGTTCAAAATAAATTAAGTGGTATGAAAACAGCTGTGGTTAGGATATTTAGTTGGTATTTTTCTTTTTCAAAGGGGAAATTACAAATTGTTTAGAAATATATCCATATATATGGATATATGGATATACATATATGGATGTATTATGGCTTCTTTTTCTATCCAATACAATTATAACTGGCATGTAGGTACCTATAATTTAACATTAAATATGTTCAAGGCAATTGCTTGGATTTTTCAAGGAGAAAATGACTGGAAATATATAAACATAACATCGTAAGGGTTCAGACAGCAATCTGATTATAGCCAGATCTGAATCACTGTGCAGCAGAACATGTACATTCCATATCTTCTGACAACGGAATATGTTTTCCAGAGCAATGTCTTGGTTTGGAAAGACAGGTATCTGCCAGGGAAAGCTGGAGTTTGCTTTAGAATGGAGAATGTAAACCCCTCACCCCCTCCAAATTATAATTTTGCAATTAAGGACTTTCAGACAAAGATTTGGGAATAGGAATAACAGTTCTTTACTAGGAATATTAACAATACAAGTGTAGTAGAAAACAAAACCACCCAACCAAACAAACAAACAAACAAACAACAATTTTGGAAAACCCTGACAGAGTCAGAGCTGCAACCTGACACCCTGTTGGTCAGGGTGTTGGAAGCAGTCCCAAAGTGAGTCCTCCTAGAGTGGCAGATGTAGTTCTGGTGGAGTAGAGATGATCCTGTTGAAAAGGGTCCATTGGTGGTGAGATGGGGTCCCGTCTTCCTCCAGGAATCGGGCAAAGCTGGATACTCTCTGTTTCTACATCTCAGTTTTTTATCCAGGTAGGAATGGTTGGCTCCCCCCACCAGGTGGAGCATCTCACAATAGGATGATGTCATGTGGATATTCTACTTTGGGGATGTGTGCTTTTAGGGGTGTCTTAATGGCCCATCAGCAGAAAATATCCCCCTGGAGGGAGGACAGGTGGTGAAAGAGATAAGAAACACTGCCCCACCTGGTTTTAACAGCTGGCCCATTATCAGAAGGCACCTGCCCCCTCCCTCCCCCCAGAATAACAAGAGATAAAGAAAAAAACATCTCCCCAGCTGCATTCAACAGATGAAATAGAGTACACATTTTTGGTTCCATAACCCAAGACAGCAATAATAGTGAAAAAATGACTTTTCATGACCAAAATGACATCTTTTTAACAATGTAATAATTTATTCCACACTTAATTCCGATTATTTGATTACCCACTTGTATCTCCCATGTTCTTGTGCTCTGTTTCAATACTGTTAAAATCATTGTGATGACTTCTCTAGCCAGTTGATACTGTTCATGTTGTTTTGATGTTGCTGCTCCAGAGTGGAGAATGTGCAACCAGAAAATTTCACTTCATTTATTGGTTTATTGAAGCATTAATTTGCATGCTATGTTCCTCTTTCAGTAAGTGAGAAAATGTCCTATAGGAGACTGCAGGGATAAAAATTCAGGAGTAGGAAAGAAGGATTTAAATAATATTGATAAAGGATTTTTCAGCTTGGCTTTTCCTGCAAAAACACCAATCCTTTAGGAGTTTAGCAAGATAGTTTCAACCCTGAGTCTATTTTCAGGTCTACCAAATGCAAGAAGAAATAAGCACTACCTATTTTACAGAGAATAAAGTGGATGATCTATGAAGAAAACATAAAACAAAGACTAAAATTGAACTGATTTACAATCCAGATCTTGTGACTTTACACAACTTTACACAAACCAGTTGCCTAGAATTGGAAGGAAAACTTTCCAAATAATATTAAAATTGATAACATAAAGGGCAGTCTTTAAAGGAAAGATTTCAAAGTATGTGCACACACAGGAATGAATTTTTTACATTTTTGTAAATCTAATTAGTATATCTAGCAAGTACATCCAATGGGAGAAGGGTTGTCTTGGTAACCCACCCTTGGACCTGCTCCGTTGGGGTTCTTAGCCCTAAGTCTTGTTATGTCTCCCAAGTGCTGGTGCAAAAAAGGATGTTCTCCTTGAAAATAAAACAAAACAGAATGTCAAGAGTGTGATAAAATGTGTGAGAAAGGGTAACTGCCATTCTAAAGTGTAAGAAAGTGCTACAAATTATAGAGCTGTATATTTAAAATCTATGAAGGTACAATTATATGAAAAAGCTAAAAAATTTCAGTCATCATATCACAATTCTTTCCTATTCCTAAATGAAAATGGATTTTGAAAAACAGAATAAAAGTTCTGAAAACTATGCACATAGCAGATGAGAGTGAAGGACTGCAGGCTGTTTGCATTATTTTATTAATTATATTTCCTTTAGAATAACCAAAAAGAACAGGAGAGTTGGACAAATATATTCTTCCATGTGATATGTATGTGTAATGGGACACATCATATGTATATATAATATTTCACTTTGACTGCTATTGCTAAGAGTTTGAGGAGGGGATACATAATCCTGGGATACTGGTCTTGGCTAAAAATAAGACAACAGAAGGCTACATATTATGTCTCAATAACAATTTTGTGCAAGTCAAAGATGGGTGGAAGCAGATCACTGGGTTTCCAGCAGTGCAGAGCAGTGTAAAGTCTGTATGTGGAAAAGGGTAGGAGTTACATTCTCAACATTGTTACACTTTAAATGATTTATTGTTGTTGACATTATTTGCGGTGATTTATTTGTACAACATGGTTGGACAGCAATATCAGCATTCTGGGGCAATTTGCTAATGTGAAATGTTTCTTCCTCTTTGTCTGCACTTTATTTTTTAATTAAGGTGGAAAAAATCATCTGTCAACATCATTCTTAGTGTGTAAAAATTTTATTTGGTGGACTACAAAATTGCTTTTATGCTATTCTCTGAGGTATATGTTCACCAGTTCCATTATGTTCAGAAAAATGTAATGGCCAATCCATTCCTTGGTACATTTAAGTCTAGAAAATATACCAAGAAGGAGCTGAGCACTAGACCTTTAACATCTAGGGGATTATGAGATTTATCCTGCTATTTTATTGTTTGGTGTTTTTTTACATATTTGAAAATCATATTCAGAGGGAGGATGAGAGAGTAGCTACCTGTCTCCAATGTTCATCCACAAAGGTCTTAAGGATTCCTTGGCTATAAGGTTTTGTATTTGTTTTGGCATTTCTCATAAATGTAAAAAGTGCTGGTGAGGAGAGGAACAAATATTCGAAATTAAAAGAATTAGTGGAGATATCCATTTGATTATGGCTTGATTCAGGATTCCTAGAAAGTCACTTCCATCCACCTTCTTCAGTTTTCTCAAATAAAAGTGATGGTAATGGTACTGCCTTCATTTGAGACCTTAGGATAATAAATACTGTAGGACCAAAGAAGCAGGCCCAAGAAAGATTCATCAATCATATTGTGTGATGCCCACAGTGGAATTCACCAAACACTGACCCACAGATAGACCCAGCAAAAGCCTTTATATTTATATTAAAACACTTAATATCAAGAGAATATAAAACAGAGAGGCAGTGGGCTGTATCTTAAGTTCAGTGTGTGCAGGCATACAAGGATAACTCTACAGACACCAAGTAGCCAGGTTTCAACAGTACAGTTCCTATGACAACAACTACATGTAAAGACTGGTGAATTCTGCTAAAAAAGAATGTTTTGAAGTATAAACTAGAAATCTAGTTGCCTTTTATTTTCATTTCTATACCCAGAAGCCTGAATTTAAATCTTGTTAAAAAAATCCTTCTGCTACACTTAATCCCTCCTAGCATTAGGAATCAAGGTGACTGAGGTGTAAAGGGACAAATTTAAATTGCTTTCTTTCATGTAAGTACAAGAAAATGAACTGAAACATATATATAAACTCCTTGAGAGACTGATACTATTATAATTGAAGTACTAGTGAGTATTTGTAACCAAATTACAGAATTTGCTTGACGGAATTTCTTCTGCTGAATAAGGAAAGTTATGCATTTTGCATCTCTCAGCTGAACAGGAGTTAGGACAGAGCAATATTCTATACATTTAGATGATCATCATCCAAACATTACTTCTGGTTTTTTGTTTTGAAAAATATCCTCCTAGTTATACCTGCAAAATGCTTTATCTATCAGCATCATTGTAGTAGTCATACAATGAATTTTCCATGTAAAGCAATTGTCCCCTTGAGTGCAGAACTCTGGGTTCACTACAAGTGACAAAACTCTGGAGCAGGAGTTTTCATCATACTCTCCACTGCATCAAACTTGGAGAAGAAGCAGAGCATGATGAAGAAACTATCACCAGTGCCATTAAGTTGTAGAGAAAATCAAGTGTCATAGCGTGATCAGAGAACAAGAGAAACATAAAGTGTAAATGAAAAAAAAAAAAAAAAGGGAAAAGAAAACCCTTTAAATTCTGTTGACTGTTTTGCCACAGAAAATAGTTTCCACATATATTCTACACAGTGATGTTTTCCTAGCTTTAAGCAACATACTCATTATTTTCCAGTGCCACACTTTTCATAAGAATGTAATAGTTAAGCATTACCACAGAATTCATGTTCATTCAAATTATTAAGAAATAATCAACCTGTATTGTAGATTCAATGCATTTCCATCATTAAGAGGGTTCTAATAATAATAATTTATCCAAATCAGAGTTTATCAGTGTGATTTGTTCTGCATATTTGCCCTTGCCAAATCTTATATTTCCTGTAGATCAGTGAATACAACTGAATAAGTTTCTTTAAATTTTTAAAATGGTCAGCAGTAGAGGACAAAGAATTCCACATCTGGTCCTCTTGATCATGCCTTGCAGTCAGCATTTATTCCCTTCAATGCAAAGTTAATTTTGAGGTTATTCTAAATATTTTAGTGAACATGTTCTTTTATAGAACATGAATTTTAATTCTAGACACATTACAGAAACTTTGCTCTCTTGGTCAATACAAAGAATTATAAAAATTAGTTAGTTTGACTATATATACTTTCTTCCAATATTGTTATAGCTCACTTTTGAAACTGGATATTAATCAAGTGCCATATCACCCACTGAACTACTTAATTTAAGATAGAAACAGATGTATTTGTAAAGATGTGCATCTCCTTGATTACCCTTTCTAATGGCAGACCAAATTTAACTCAAATTCTTGTCTTTGGAAATTACTAATCATAGAATCATTTAGATTGGAAAACCCTTAAAATCACTGAATCCAGTAACCCTAGGTGCCATGGCTATATGTCCTCTGCAGGGTTTGTGATTTCACCACTTCCCTGGAAAGCTTGTACCAATGTTCCAGAACCTTTTTGGTGAAGATTTTCTAATCTCAAATTCAAACTTCCCTTAGCACAGCCTGAGGTAATTTCTTCTTATCCTTTCAGTTATTGCTTGAGGGAAGAGACTCAACCCCATCTGGCTACAATCTCCTTCCAGGCAGTTTTAGAGACTGAGATCTCCCCAAGCCTCTGTTTCTCCAGGCTAAACACCCCCAGGTTCCTCATAGGATTTCTGTTCAAGACCCTTCCCCAGCTCCCTTGCCCTTCTCTGGACACGCTCCAGCCCCTCAATGTCTTTCTTGCAGTGAGGGGCCCAGAGCTGAGCACAGGATTTGAGGTGTGGCCTCACCAGTGCTCAGTGCAGGGGGACGGTCACTGCCCTGCTCCTGCAGGCTGTGGATATTTCAGTAGTTTCAATAGTGATTTTCTTCTATCAATTATTTACATCATTAAACTTTATTATTCTTTATCATATAATTTTTTTCTACTTTTCGTACCAAATAACAGTATTCAGTGGAATTTGTAGTACCTGGTGTGTTATAAATCATAGAACATCAATTTATATGGCACATTCAAGAATTTTCTACATAAGTATTGATTTCCATTCCCACCTAAATATAAATGAATATCAATAACAAAGTTGTTGTTTAAAATCTCTTAATTGCTTTTAAAAATAATTTTAAGCTTTATATCTAGTTTTTCTGCCTTGTTGTCAGAACTTTGTTTCGTGTTTGTCTTGCTTAAAAAATTCTTTCAAATATTATCACAAATTTATTTGCTTCTCCCATAAACTTTTTTTTCCCCATAAATTTCTGTTATTTACGCATCTCCTTTATTTACACTAAGGAAAAAAATATATATATATTGATGAAATGCCCTTAAAGTATGTCTAAACATTTCTTTATATGAAAAGGTTACTGAGCATATATATCAAATTTAATTTTATACTTTTGAAAGTGTGAGTGACCTAGAGTAAAGAAAGGCATATTTAGCATTTAAGAATGACCCCTGCAAGAGGTTACAATTACTGCAGAGCATAGAATGAAAATCAAAAATGATCAGTGCATTGGAGAATTGGCTTGCAAAGAATAACATTAAATTCAGCAAAATTCAGATTACCATACTTATCAAATATCAAATATATAAATAGAATAAAAAAGGAATAAGTGATTTACCAGCATTTTTCCCTAGAAAAATGTAATTACAAAAAATAACAGAATACTTAGTAGAATGGATCATTCAGTAGTAGAATTCTAGAACATCCTGGGAGAACTGCTACCTGTGGAGTACGAGTGACTTGTTCCACTGCTCAATAGAGTTGATGTCCAGCTTTGGGTCCTACATCATAAAATGCAGAAAAGCAGTAGAGATTAAAATAATAAAATTAAGCAAAGGATTAAAAGTCAGGACTTCTGAAGAAAAGTTGTGATTTGGCTGATCGAGCCTTGCAAACAGAAGTTTGATATGCACCGGGTGATGGTATTCCAACGTAGCCGTAAAATTTTAATATTGCTTTCCAGTAATGTTTTTTCAATACTTCCAATATCCTATTTGGTATAAGTAATAAACAGTATTAAAAAATTATAGGCAAATATTAAGGAAAGCTGTCTAATTATCCAACTAATAAACAGATCATTGTGAAGATCTAAATTTAGGAGTATAAATCACTGGGTATTCTTTAAGAGTGGGCTGAGAATATTTGGTCTTACCTGATAGCTGAATAAGGGCATGAATAACGTGTGGTTTGGATAACAGCATTGGACACATTCTGGAACAGGTTTCTTTTTTGTTATGAAAACCATACCAAGGACAATCAAATACACACGATAAACCAATATCTTTTCAAAGCTGTATTTTTTGTTTTATGCTATGGGATCTCTTTAAAGAGTGCATGCATGAGAAATACATTTCATCAGTCTTTATATGCTTCAATGACTGGCTACGTTTCATACATATTAAAGTACAAATGAGACTATATTGACTATCTAGGCAATATAATATAACCAATAATCTAACAACAATATAATATTTACATCCTCCAGAACAAGATGAATCCTGACAGTACATTTACCTTTTCTGGAATATTTTTAGTTATTATCTGTGTGAGTGGGTATAAGAAAGAAAATCTTTGGAGATTTATCACTGTAATTGAATCTGAAGAAAGACAAATATGTGATTGGTAGAATTGTGTTTCAGATAAGTGAGCAGTAGATACAGAGCCCCCAGAAAAGGAAATAAGCAATTTCATTGCTAACTGATAAATCGACAATATCTGTTTGTTCTATGTGGGTGTGTTATGATGCAACAAATAAATTATGTTCATTAAATATTTTCTTGGAGAATTAATGAGTACTGGTAATAAAACATAGCAGCACAAAGAAATGCACCACAATTACTTATCTGGTTGCAGTGGGAGGCTGGAGGAACAACCCATTGTTATCATTCATTTTAACTAAAAAGAAGCCTCTTTCCCTCTTAATGTGAAGTGTTCCCCATCGTTAGAGGATACTGCATGCTGCACCCTTATTCTGTGGATAGTATACAGAATATCCAAACAGCATTTGTGAGGAAAAAGTTCAAAGCTGGGCTTAATATAAAATTAGGCTTTATGTTTTCAGAAGGGGAGATGTAGGCTTATATTTTTCTTTATAGTTTATTTCATTTAAACAAGATAGTTCTAAACACTAAAGCAAAGCCATCTTGCAAATTTCATGGTTTTATTGCTATGTATAATAAATTCAGCCTGTAATCTCGAGTGTACTTTTTGCTGTTTTACTTATCGATTAAAAAATAGCAAGAAAAACTTCTTCAGATTGGCAAAAACTCTCAGATTAGCTCAGATTTTGGCTGTCATCGGCCATCAGTACCATTTATTCATCAAGTACTGCCATCTTGTGGAACTAGACTAATCAAAGCAAATCCTAAATGGAGGAAGAGAAATACATTTTTCCAACAGGATCTCCCACTGCATTACCAAGAGACGACTAGAACTGGAGTTATTTCTTGTACAAACATCATAACTCCACAGAAATGCAATTATGGGATGAATGTTTTTCATCCTTTTACCCTTAAATAGGTAACATTTAGCCATGTTATGGTCACTTAGGTTTTCAGTGGCCTTAATAGAGTTCGTATGACAACCTTCTTGTTACATTTTCACTTGCACCCAAAATACCACTGAGCTAACAGGACTGGTGAAAAGGCTGTCCAGAAACCTCATGATAAAAAGATGAATGGAGCAATTTCTTCAGAGAAAATCCCTGAAGCAAATTCAGGCAGTAACAAACACAGGAGTGAATATTTGGTGTTATCTGAATGCTTCAGCACAGCTCTTTACAATACTTCAGGCATTATTTCATACTGACCCACAATGACAAAAAGACTTTTGAATTACCATAGTACTGACATTTTCTGCATCAGTATATCTCCAAAAGGACTAAGAAAAATGCTGATATGTCAGTATTCCCGCTTCATCCATTATGGGAAGTACATCACATTGTGACAGTTTAGGAATTATTACTGTTTAACAGAGAAAACAGAACTACAAAAATCATTTAAGAAATTATAGTTAGCAAGATTTCACACAATAAATTCGTTCCATCAGGAAATAGATGGACTCTTCTTACTACTTCTTCACCAAATGATCCAGATATAGCCTAGTAAAAAATGCTTAATAAAATACAGAAACAAATTGGACATTGGACATGACTTTCCAAACCATCTTTAGAAAAAAAGATAACTATTTCCTTAGAGACATCCTTCTGTAAACAAGATTGGTCATTCATAAAATGAACTGTCAGTTTTGCAGTTACCAAAATGACTTACATAATTTTTCTACCAAGAGTTTATATATAAGAGAATTTAGCAGCAGAGGAGCCCATGACACAAATTTCAATTTACAGCTGTTCTATAATACATAATTTCTCCATCTTTTTTATTCTGTTTCTGTTTGTATTGATGCAAAGTATCTGTGGAAATTTTTCTTGTGTGTTGTCAGTCAACTATAATTTCCAGGAATGGCTCTGCATCCTCTTTGTATTTTTGCCTTTAATATAATATTAAAAATAAAATAGATGGGCATAAAAATAAAAAATAGAGTCAGCACACATTCTTAAAAAAACCTCCAAACTTCTGCATACTGAAGTGTTTAATTTTTTATTTTGTCTTAAACTTATTTTTTCCCTATTTGCAGCAAGTTGTGTACAACATGGGAAAACCCCTTACTAAGTTTTTTGTCAAAAGCAGATGACTTCATAAGGTCCATATCTAAAGTAATTACTTTCTTATTTTAATGTTCTGGTTTGGTTTATTTAGATTTTGGTAGCACTGACTTTTAGCTTAAAAATTTCCTAAAGGTCATTGTTGTTTATCTGCCAGGCTTGAGATGCATGTCTGGAGTTCAATCTCATATTAAAAAATAATACAATGACAGTTGTACTGTCCAATGTACTTAGCCAAATGACAGTGGTTCTAAAGTCTTTTAACATAAACCATTATAGGAAAAAT
Source organism: Rhadina sibilatrix (assembly GCA_013400275.1). Taxonomy (NCBI): domain Eukaryota; kingdom Metazoa; phylum Chordata; class Aves; order Passeriformes; family Phylloscopidae; genus Rhadina; species Rhadina sibilatrix. The sequence goes on along the minus strand of VWYO01022391.1, from coordinate 903,218 downwards.
CAGGCTTGAAGTTCTGTAAAAACTGCAGTGAACTGTAGACCTGGTGTAGTCTGTTTGGTTTTAGGCTTCTTGTTCTGAAATCCTGGAAGTTCACTCAGCAGTTTACCATTTTCTAAGAGTAGGATTGCAGATAATATTTAAATGTCTTTCTTCTTGCAGTTTACATGTGCTGAACTCCTGTGGGACTTGTGATATGTAACTACATCCACTGTTGTTTCAGAATATTTTACTGTGCATGTGCTGTAGATGACACACTTATCTACACAGAGACAGCTATGTTTTAAGTGTTGATTCTCCTTTATTGTCTTTTTATTAGTTTTTTTTTGGGGGGGGTGTTGTTTGTTTGTTTGTTTGTTTTTGTTGTTGTTGGGTTTTTTTAATATGTCTTTGCAATTATTTGGATATTGGCTTGTGCTTAATACTTCCAGCAGAAAAACAAACCAGCAAAACAAAACAAACCCCCAGGTTTTGTACTTGGCCAGTCTTTGCTAGCAATTGTGTTTTCTATGAACTCTAACTTGTAATTTTGCTGGCATACTAAGTAGAAACAGTCAGAGTCCAAGAATATGAACAGCAATGCATGTTTCAGCCTCTTCTAGAGCTGCAAATTTAGAAGAATGAGATATTTGCACAATGGATCAATGTCAAGGTACACCCATTTTCCCTTAATTGCAGTCATTCTGTGAACACCCTTTTGTAAAATCACTTCTGTAAGATCATCCATCTATTTCTGTCAGCTAAAAACTGTAGGGTCCCCAGATCCCAAGCCAGCTGTGGTTGTTTCTGACTGGTCTGCAACATTTTCCTGAGATATTTCCACTGAAACTTATGCTTAGTGTACAGACATGACCCTCAAAATTTTATTTAAGAATCTGCTGAACTCATTAACCAGGTCTAACAGGAGAAAAATATTCATGAAGTGTCTCAGGGGCTTTTCACCTGCAAAGGAGATCAAGAATTCCAGATTAATTCCAGATCTGAACATTCAAATGCATTTTTCAGGTACTTTAAACTGTATTCTTGGGGTTTTGCTTTTTAGAAATAGGAAAAATAGGAGCAATTCTTTCAACGGCAATGGGCTGACAAGAAACAAGAAGTAAACTACTAACCCTTTTTTCTAGACTTCAGTGTTTGGGCTCCTGAGTGGACTTTAGATGCTCTAGGTGCACACACACATATACACACACACAAACACAAACAAAACCAAAAAATAAAACCACAAAAAGAAAAGAAAAAAAAAAAAAAAAAAAAAAACCACACCAAAAAAACACA
>VWYO01022391.1:860963-893387 GCA_013400275.1 Rhadina sibilatrix | reverse complement strand
TTTTTTTTTTTTTGAAAGTCTGTTCCAGAAATGTTTAGAAAGTTAGCAGCAATGGTTCTTACCTATAGATAAGAAAATCTGTAGGTAGGCAGAGAATTTTATAGGGGGCTGCTCCTATACAATAGATCTTTTACAGACTGTTTTATAGGAGTTGTAGAATAGTTGAAGAACACTGTCAAACAGCACAGAAAATTTCAAAGATATTACTTGTAAAATATTTAATCTAAAAAAGTAGAGAGAGAAAATAACTTGGGATAGTCTTTTGATAATCTAAAAGGGCTGAACCCAGGGGGCTATTGGGCTATTACGGGATGAAAACAGAGAAAGGCTGGGAAAAGATTATGTCCCAGGATTCAGTGTAGAGCAAGAACTCTTCCACTGCAAAAGTTTGTGTTCAGTTTAGTCTACTTTTGAGTTCTGTTATGTTAACCTCTTTAGAGGATTTTTAATTGATAAGTTTCGTTTATAGAAATATTATATGCTGGAAGTGCAATGGTTGATTTTTAAAATTAGCTAAAATAGCTCAGGATTCTGGCCATGTAGCATCTTGCACATCTTCTGCACTGATATTTTATTGTTTCACTCCTCCTCATGATTTATGAAACCTGCACAAAGAAAGAATTAACTGATCCATATACAGAATATATAAGCCCCAAAATTACTGAACTTGAAAAAAATGTTCCTCTAAATTCAAGTCAGGATTAGGAATGGTGTTGCACTGAACAACAACTATTAAGATTTCAGACAGAAGTATGTTGGTAATATTTTAATTCTTGGTGACTGAATTCAAATTTGTGCAAATTGATAATGAAAGTAACTTTTACAGCTGTAAAAGGTTTCAAATTATGAAGAATGGTCTTGAATGTTATGTATCTTAGTGTCTCAGGCTCTTGGATACAAATTCACCAGTGACTGCTGCTTTCTAGTCACAGGGTAGGGCATAATATTCAAATAAAAATTACTCATCAGTTTGGAATTCTTGTCAGAGTAGCAAAATAATTTAATTTTGAACAGCAGGAGTTTTGCTTGAAACTGCAACAAGTAGGTAACAGGGTGATTTGTTGCTAAAACAATGGGTACTTCAATACTTGTTGCTGATGACAGAGAAATTTTAGTGTTAGTTTGGTCTTTCATATTAAGGAGATAACAGGTTCTTTGTTTTGCATGGTTATATAAGCAGTCTCAATTGAAAAAAAAAATATTTCTTATTTAGGAACCTTTTTCTAGTTAATTATTTACAGTGAATATTAGAGCAATACTATTTTGTGCAGTAGTGTTCTAATGGATCAGAGGTGAGGGAAATACTCTCTCTGGACATCACAATAATTTTGGCACTTCTGGCACCCAGTTTGGAGGGGAATATTTTGTTTTTATCCTGTAAAACAACTTTGCAGATTGCAAGGGAAAAAAAATTAGGCTTAAGTACATATTTAAGTACAAATATGTCGTTTCCTATAGGAAAAATGAGATTCTTCAAGAATGTGAACATTTCATCAGGAAGATAGTTACAAACCCCATGAAAATTAGATCCTCCTCCTGATCACTTAGATTAAATAACATCTCCCAGGTTTCTTAATATCTTTTTTGAGCCCATCCTGGATGAATATCAGGCAATTGGAAAGGAGAAACAATAAACATTGGCCAGTGGTGCCTAAAAGAAATCTGCCACTTGTGCCAGATACTACTTGTGCCAGGTTCAACGCAATCCCATTCCCTGTAAGAACAAAATGGAACAAAAATCCCCATGATTTGATTTTTGTTGACAAAGGCCTCCTAAGCAAGATGATATGTTGACCAGTCTAGTGAGTGCCTCTTTTTCTTGATGTGTATGCTTGGAAAAATTATCTACATACCTAGTCAGTGAAAATGTTCAGGTTTTCATGATCAGATACAACTGTATATGCACAAATCTTCATGCTGGAATGTTGTATATGAGCCATTCACATGTCCTCACTCATCTCTGAATGTCCAAAGGGTGAAGTTTGGTTTCATCCAATACCAGAAGGAGAACTTAGCTGCCCATTTATAAAAATGTGGGAAATTGATGAAGTCTAGGTTATTAGAAAGTAAAGACTTTTCTACATAGAAAAAGACTGCAGACTTGGTCATAGTTACTGCTCAAAATATTGAAACACAGCTAAACAGAAATCTCTGCAGCCCAATCTGTACACTAGAAATTTTGGCCTCTCATTTGATGAACAATATTTCCCTCATCGTTTATTCTACTATCTCATTGCTTTTGTGACTAGGGTTTGGACTCAATTCCCTTTATTTCAATGATAAAATAGTTGTTTGCAATTGAAAATTAAGTGGTTTTAGTTGTTTTCAATGTTTGAGGCAGAAAGCTCATTTGTATGTATGACATTCATACAACTAAGAGTTATAAATAAAAATATATTTCAAGATAGTAATACTATTTCTAAAAAAGACTTTCCAGACAGAGTTCAGAGTTCTGTGTTACTGATGAACTAGCAAAATCCAGTAGGAGTAAAATATGGATTTTAAAATGGTGAGAGTAAAGCTATGTTTAAACTTTAAACACTTTTTTTCTGCTAAATGTGACCTTCTTTCACATTTATTCCTCTATAATTAGGAATACATGAACATCTTATTCCTTAGTTGTAAACTAGAGTTTATTCCTTTCTTGTACTGTATTCATTATGATAGTTTTTCCAAACACCAGTTACCAATTTTTCTTTCATATTGGGATATACTCCAGTAAAGGCATCTTTCCATCCAGTGATATGCAATAGGATTTGCTCTCTAACATATGAAAACAGTGTTGGCACTTTAGTATTAGTTAAGTTTAGTTCTTTGTTCAGTGCATTACAGAATGCAATTTCACATGAGGATTTTCAGGGCTTCTCAAATGATAAATTTATAACTCAAAACCTGGCTGAGAGAAGTCTAAGTGGGAAGAATGCTGTGGACTGTTATCTTAAAAAAACCATTCCCACAGTAAATTTTTAGGGACTTACAGCAGGCCCTGGTCTTTCCATATAGAATAAAATTAAGAGCAGGTGAGTCAATAAATTCTTCCCAGTGCATTTAAAATCTCTGCTGCAGACCAGATACAATGATGGGTGTCATCATTATACTTGAATTAATTCAGTTTGTGCTGTCAATTTACTGTCATTGTAAATGTGTGTATTCAAGGCTCTCCCAAACAAATGTCTGGAGATATTTAATGGTGCAGGTGTTCAGGGAAAGTGCTAGATATTCATTTGCCACAAAGGCAAGTTGCCACCTTAGACAACCTTAATTTTCATTGCAGATTATAGATAGGAGAAGAATTTATACATGAACATTCTGTGAGAGATTTCTTGGGGGGAAAAAAAATGGTGTTTAGATACTTATTCACACAACAGACCATCATTACAATGTGGCAGGGATACTCAGCTTTTTGATCTGGAAAACTATTAAAAAATTCCTATGCAGCAGGATGAGTTTGTCACTCCTCAAGAGGTTTCCCAGAAACTGAGAGGAAAATCCAAAACTAGTAAGAATCCAAATTAAATTTGTCTTTAGAACATTGTCCAGGATGTAAGAAAACCATGTAGGAATGTTAGCATTCCTACACCATCTGATTAAGATCAGGGACTTCTTTGTGTAAATCTCTCAGATGAACACTCTTAGTCACTGAGCTGAGTTTTATCATTTGTTAACAAAATAATGGCAATTATCAATCCATGCTTAATCTTTCTCCTGGGCACAGGAAATATTGACTTTAATTTTGACCTAAACATTCTGATGATGTTTAGCCAGCAATCTTAGAATCTTTTTTATCTACTGTCTCAAATGTTTATCAGTACTTGTTGAAGTACTCCCTGAAACCTATTCCATGTAAAATTAGGCTCCAAAAGAAGTTAAAAGTTATTACTGAAAGAGTATGTAACAAACACAAATCATTTTAGCTGAAAAGATTTAAGGAGCCTTCATGTTTTGGGAGCTACAAGAGGGTCATTAATATCTGGAAGGTTAATGAAAGAAACATTAGCCTCTAAACAGCTGAATAAGAGGATGTGTGATGATTTCTCAGCAGTCAGATTTTTTTCACCCCCACAAAGGAAAAAATTCTTATTGTATGGATACTGTCATACTGTCTCAGTTTTTCCACACTCTTCATCTGAGATTGTATAAATCATGAATTGGCAGCTAAATGAAGAGGTAGAGCAGTCCTTTGCAAACCAATAATGTCTGGTATCCTGTTTGTAGCTCTTTCCCTTGTTCTTAGCTGAAAGGACTGAAAATCAGAAACTGATCTTGCTTCTTAATTTCATTCTCCATTTCCATTAAATGGCCCATAGTGGATAACATAAAGAATTTTAGTTGCAGTAATATCTGTAAATGTTTGAAATTTTATTACATCTGTTCCTGTGATATGTAAGTGCCTCAAAATCAATATTTATCACATTGTTATGTCATGGCGCTTTTTTTTTCATAGAAAAATGAAATGCAGACATTATAGCTTAGGGTTCGTAAGACACTGAGCAGCAGAGTGCAGAACTCAAGTCACAGATTTGCAGTTAAGTTGGAAGGAAAACATTTTAAATGAAACCCCTTATTAAAAGTAAATCTGATTTTCTGAATACTTTTTTTTTTTTTTTTTTTGTACTTGGGTTGGAGAATAATTACTTTGTGATAACTGCATCATTGTAAAAAAATATCTGAAGGAGAGATCTCTTCTATATATATTGAGGTTCCTTTCTGGCTAGATGACTAACAAGCCATTGATTCTAACAAGGTCAAACTGCTTTGTCCTGGAACATACTCAATCATTTAAATCAGTGTCTTTGGTAATCAGAGAGAGAACAAAAGGATTATTAGCTTTTAAATCTCCCCCAACCAAGAAGACCCTGCCTGAAAGGGCAGAGACCCAAACACTGGAAAATTTAAGGTGGAATGACATATTTCAGAATGAAGGCCAGGGGCAAGGTTTACTTAAACAGAGAGTAAAATTTGCCTTTTAAATTCTAACCTAAAAACTCCATTTCTAATCCCAGAATAATATTCAAGGTATGGTAAACTAGATTTATTTTGAAAAGGTATGTTTCATATCAGTCACAAATTCTTTTATACCCAGATTTGAAATCAGGTGAAAGACACAGTTTGTGAAGTAGGGAGTGTAGTAAACTAAGCAATCAGCCTAAAAAGTAGTGAATGAATAGGGGTTAGGGATTTTCAGAAAGGATCTATTTTCATGGGAAGGCAGAGCACAACAGTGCTGAGAACTTCATCCCAATTTTCTGTAGTGCCCAAACCACGTGAGCTCTGTGATTTGTTAGCTGCTAGAAAACCATATATTATATTTTTATTCTCTGCTGATTAATTTTATTTATTGTTGTATTTCATGTTTGATAACTGGATATAAAAAATGACTGAGAGGATTTTTTTATGGCCCAAGCCAAACCTCTGTAAAAGACTCATGTACGTGAGCCTGAGAAAGATTGATTCCAGTGCATGGTGCATGTAGCTCAAAGCCTCAATATTTCTTAAAAGTTCAGGTTCCCTTTAGCATCTAACACAAATTAACAAAAATCTTTATGAAAATGCAGGTGATGGCTGTTTTGCCATCACTGACTCATAGTGACCAAAACAGAAGCTGGAAAGCTAAAGAGCCTAGAGGCACCACAGCCATAGCAGGGCAATTATAGTGTAATGTGGGAAGGTAATGCCTTTAACAATTCCCTTAATACCTATGCAACTGTAATGGCCTTCATAGTCTCAAAGATCATAAATAGTAAGGATGAAAAATATCACTCTGCAATAATAGACTTTTGTTTCCTAATTTTCATAGGGACACCAAGCAATTGCTCAGTAATTTTTACACATTTCCTGGCATTAGCTGCAGGCATGTCACTTGCTAGGGTAGCAATAACCCAGAAGAACAGGACGTGGTACAAAGACTCAGTCAATCAGCATTTCATTAAGAATATGAAATGATGGCATGACATGCATCAGTATGTGTACAGATTGTACTTATCAAAGGGACTTTTTGTGAGTTTAAAACATAAGATCTGAAAGATAATATTGTCCCTCAGATGGGTACAGATGTACCTTATTATTTCAAAGGCAAGAATAATTTAATCCTATTTTAAATTCTGCTTTTATTCATGGCTAAAAAAGCAAAAACTACATACTATATAACAACTCAACACAATTCTTTTCTAGAACAAAGCCTTACTCAAAAGCAAAACCACCCCGTTTTTAATTTCATTGAAGCACAAAACCTGTCAGTGAATGTGAACAGTAAGCAGATGTCAGAGATTTAAAAGGAACACCTTAGGAATATAACACTCCGTCATAAAACCTAAGTGAGCTATTTTCAGCAGTGTTCACTACAAGGGAACATCGTAGATTCCCCTATCAGGACTGAAGTTCTTGTAATTGAAGTTTAAATGGAAGAAATCTTAGAAGAAATATTGACACCACACATAATAACAAAGCCCCAAGGCCCAGCTTATGTATGGAAGGAAGCAGGATGTCCTATTTTCCTTCACTGAGCCTTAGGTCTAGAAGGAAAATAGGTAGAAAAGGTGGGGTGTTTTTTTCAAAAAAAAAGGCACTCCTAAGAACATCTGAAGAATGACAGACCACTAGGTTTGACTTCTATGTCAAGTGTGTTGATAGAAAATGCATTAACATGTATGATCATTAGGATTTTCTTTAGCACATTATTACACAGCAGTCTTACCACGCAGTCATATCCCAACAAGAAAACTTCAAACCAGAGAAGTCGTGCTTCAGTCTGTATACAACTTTCCTAAAGAGTCTGAGAGAATACCAACTGAAATGGCCAAGCTGCTTTCATTTCACATAGTTCTTTAAAGGGTCACCTATCAAAGGCTGTTGAAGAAACTAAATTCTTAGAGGGGCTGATGTACAGCCCATTTTCAATTAAAAATAGATTTTAAAAATCCACCTATTGTATGAGTATCTAAACAGTTTGGAGAACTGGGAGATTATCAGTGAAGACTTTTCTGGGACTTCACTATTCAACATATAAACTATCTAGAAACAAAATGAACAGAGAGATAGAGAAGATTGTTGATGTAGAATTATTCCGAATTTTTAAAGGTAAAACTAACCCTGAAGATCTGCAAAAGGACATTGTGATAATAGAAATAGGGTAGATAGGCAATAAACGATGTCACCACCACCAAATTTATATAATACCTAAACCTAAAAATACAATACCTTTACTAGATATTCTCAGTAAAGTGGTTAGGGTGCCACGGTGTACGAACATCAGCTCAAGTACAAAATAGCAAATAGAACTGAATTTTGTGGAACAAAAAAATCCAAGGAAAAACATAGTGTAATAAAAAGATCTACATCTTCATTATTGCTGTGCAGTTGTCATCTTCTCATCTCAAAGTGATAGAATGGAATTGGAAGAGGTGCCACATGGGCACTAGGAATGTTTATTAAAGATTCTTTTTAAGGAAGGATTAGTGGTCTGGGGTTTTTCAGTCTGTTAATGACATATTTAAAAGAAGATATGATAGATATCCTGTAAAACCATGTAATTGGTTAACTGAGATAAATCAGAAACCAGTATTCATAATCAGAAACAAAAATTCAGAAAATATTAAACGAAGTCACAAGGAGTGTAACTAAATTTTAAATTTATTGACATGTTACAAGGCAATGGGAACACATTTTTATGACATATTATACTAGCAGTCACTTCAGTCTAGGCTAAGGAAAATTTTAATTGACTACCATTTTTTGATGCCCTGGCTTTATTTTAATACCCAGGACACACCTGTTATTTTTTTCTTTCCTTATAAAAAGAAGTTTCATAAAGCAATGTCAAAACACTGATTTAGTCATGTCTTGGAGGAAATGGGTCAGTATTGCTAACGCATGTAACACTTGCAGGATTATGCTTTTTGAAAAGAAGTCTGCTACCTATAAAGCCACATTATTTATAGAATTACATGATTTGAAATAAAAGTATTTTTGCTTTCTGCTTCTGTCATTTGATTCACTTATGAGACACATTTAGATTTTCTAATTAGACTTGAGCCCCTGACAAAACATTCAAATGCATATATGTTCAGACTTCCTCCCAGAACCAAGCTTCAGGAGCCTGAGTGACAGGGGAAAATGAGAGCATAGCACCACTGGAAACTCCTGAGCCCCATAAGGAACATTTGAAGGCTAGGAGTGTGTTTTGCAATTTCAGACTTATGTATTGTTTTTTGGAGTAGATTGTGGGTTGTTTTTCCATCTATCTCTGCCAGCTGTTATTCTCTCAACTGTAAAATTCATACCCCTCTACTTCCATGTTTCTTCTTACACTTTATTTTCTTTCTTGCATAAGAAATCTCTTTTCTCTCCTATTTGCTGGCTTTAGAGGTTTTTTGGAGAATCTTGACTGATTTTTATAGATTTAGACTTGTCTTGTTGCTACTTTTTCAACAAGTAGGTTTTATTCAGTTTTCCACATCAAAAAATCTGAACAATTCTTACTTTGTTAAATACAGCCTTTTGTCCCTGAGTATTTCCTACCCCCATAGTCCAAATTCCAACCAACCAAACACAGATGTTAGAGTCATATTCTTCTCCTTCCATGCTGATTATGATATTTCCTCCAAGTGGCATCAAATACAAATGTCTCAGTTCACCTTATAATACGTATCTCCACTTCCCTGTTGATTTCTCATTTCCTAAGGTTTTGTGATTCTCCAAAGCTGTCAATCACTCTATAATAAATCTGAGATAACTTTATTGATTTCTATTTTTATATTTTCCCATTCCTGAATGTTTCCCCATTTTCTAAAATTCTATCTTACAGTACTTAAAGTGTTGTTCTGAAAAGAACAAATTAAATGTCCCAATGAAAATGCCATAACTGAATTTCACATATCTCCATATCTGTGCTTGTATCTGTGTACACAAATGCTCCTACATAATTTGAGGGGTTTTTGCAGAGCTTAGAAGATCCTCAGTCAAACACAGCATGATACATTGATTTATTTGTCGTAATTCTCAATGTATTGGTAAACAAAGATTTGGTCTATGAAAATTCTCATTCTTCTAATGATTGCCCGCTTTAGTCTTTGAAAATTTAAATATTAACTCAAATATAAAAAAAATAAATCCTTTTTTTAAGCTCAGTGTTGTGCTGCTGGTAAACTGAAGAGCATTTTGGTATATACATACTGGACCTGAGCATGGCATATCAGATCAAGTGATGCTATCTCCATTGATTCCAGCTTCACTGCTGGGCAGATTCAAAAAGCAAGCCACGAGTCTTTCTGTGATAATGGAAAACTGATGATATTTCAAATTTTAAACATTCATTATTTTCCAGGTGTGATGGGGGAATATGAACCAAAAATTGAAGTCCATTTTCCTTACACAGTTACAGCTGCAAAGGGAACTACTGTTAAGATGGAGTGTTTTGCACTTGGAAAGTAAGTACAGATTCTTTCATAATTAGACATCATTGTTTATTAAGATGAGACATGCCTGATTTGTGGTTTCATTATTTGGCTGGATTTTATTTTTATGGACAATCCTTACTGCATGCTCAAAATAACCAATTGACTAAGAAGCTAATTATGAACTCCCTGCTCAGCCATTTCTGTGGTCAGGAATTCAGTCAAGTTAACAGTGTCTCTGTCAAAATGAAAAATACCAATCTCATAAACAAAAAGGTTTTTAATTGAAAATTTTACCAGATTCACACCCATTTTTTCACAGGGATCCTATAAGCCAGTAAATTAGAGTTTTTTCTATCAAAATGTCATATTTGGAGAATAAACAAACATTAACAGAGTTTTCTCCCCACCCCCATATTCATAATTTATACATGAAGCTAAGAGCACAATGTCTTGATCATGTCCAAACACGCTTTGTGGCTGTGCCTACTCCATAGTTTCTATCTGACCTAAAGCACTAGTACAGAATGGGAGTTTGCTATTCATGTCAAGGGGCTTTTAGATGGTTGTTGATAAAAGAGTTTAGGGTGAGAAAGGTGTGAGAAATTGAAACTAAAATTACTTCTATACAGTATTTAGATTACAGAATATAGGATGAAATTGATAACATTTTGGTTTTGTGGTGGTAGTTACTGTTAGTTACTCAAGGCTATCTTATTCAGCTCCTCACTGTTCCTAAGAATAAGGTTGGTAATGTTAGTATACAGCCAGACAGAACTGAGTCAATTCTAGTGATTCAAAGAGATTCTTTCGTCTTCACATATATGCTGCTAAAAACACATGTTCCTTCAGTTCCTTCAGTGATGTTTCTCTAGAGACATAAAAAATGATGACAGGTAGGGCTCTTTCCAAAATACCTCATCAAATTCTGGGTGGTGTGTTAAAAAATATCACTGTATTGAATTCTTTCCAGTTCCTTTTCATAAAGATGTTCCTTTTGGACATCTCGCCCCTAGTCTCCAAAGTTATGCTGCTCAATATTATATATCCTGCTTGCTTTTATAGTTCATGGTTTATCAAAAAACATACAAGTTTCTTACAGCATGGCCTTGATTGAAAAATAAGGGAAGGATCTGTCCTTGTAACTCCTTTGGAGGAACTTCACAAAAGGGTTAGTCTGAGAAATACTAACACACCAATTCTTCTTATTTACCTAGCAGGAGCAAAACATCAGAGGTTTGGAGTTTTAAGACAATAGTCTGTTTTCCTGAGGATCATTCCTTCGGCTTGTTCAGCAGATCTGGTTTTCCAGAGTGACTTTTCAAAGCCTATCTCTACTACCTCAGAGGGCTTTTTAAATGTTTTTATAGTCCTTTTGACCTTCCTGTGTCACTGATCACTGGATTTTTTCTGTTCAGATTTTTCTCTGAACAGTTCCTAATTACTGACTGGATGATATATGTCTGAAACTTACTCCCTTCTTGCTGGTTTTTCATGTTTTACCAATACCGAGATACTCTCAGTGTGCAGGTCAACAGAAATTATGCACAAATAATTAAAGAGAAAATCTGACAAAGTTTTTCAGTTGTATCTGTTTAGGGTAAGTGAAGTTGATGAAGAAATGGGACATAGCCAAACCAGTCCAAACAAAAAGTGGGAGACCAGAGCCCACATGGAGGGAGCCATTAGCAACAGCAGCTTTTGCAAACTCATTCCAGACATAAATGCAAGCAGTAGTCTAGAAAACAAATGTGAGACAAGAACTTTTGTAGGATTAAACACAAGCCTTATGTTTTATATAGTAAATATGAGGAAAGAGGTATATGACAGCGGACAGAAAAGCAATAAATGGAGAGATTCCCTGAGATGCTGAAATAAATGAGGAAAAGGGCTGTTCTGTAGAGGCTGATGGCTCCAGGCTCTCTTCTCTCAGAAACATTGCCAAGTCAATAGTTGGCAATGAGTCCCTTTTAGACTCTGGCTATGGTTGAAGGAGTAACCAACATATTACTTCTTATTTTCCTCATTCTGCTGGAATCAAATTGCAGTTGCTGACAGATTACAAGTCAACTTTCCAGTGAAAAGTAGGTATGACACACATTGTCTTTTGCAACCATCACTGACAGGCAAGAAACAGAACTACTGATACCTTCCATCTTCAGCACCATGAGATTTAGTAAACTCTCTCAAAAAGGTTCAAAAAGGAAGGTGAAATTGACAGGAAAGCATTCAATTAGGTTATTTCATCTTTTTTATTTGGTGTTAATCTTTAATAAACAAAAAAAAATCAAAACCATCTGAATGATCAAGGAATTTAAGGTTATCTAATAAGATAATTGACCCCATTTGCTGCTATTGTAATGGGCAGCTATTTTTACCATGCACATCCCTTATCTTCATTTCCCAGCCATTAATGCACAATCAAATCAGCTGAGCTGAAATTGCTTTCAACTTGATATGGTAATAACTACATGAATGACATTTCAGGCACCATTTGAAACCTGGAGGCTGAGGTGAGAAGTAGAAATGCATCAAATTTCCTATTCATTTTCATAATTTTCTTTTTTTCCCCTTTTCTTATTCCTGATGCCCCATAGGGGTTGTTGATTGTTACATTGCCATGGGTCCCATTTCCTAAACTGAATCAACAACTAACTTGTTCCTTTTTTACTTAGTATTTTGAAACTTGGTATTTTGAATTATTATTGTAAATAACACTGGGGTTATTACTGTCTCAAAACCAATATGCTGCTGGTTTTCTCATGCTTTAATTTAGCTGCCTGAAACACTCTGCTCTCTCCAAAGTAATTGTGAGAATGACAGATGTTCCAGGGAGATTTCCTGAAGTAGGTATTTGGCAAATATTCCAGGAAGAGTCTAGTCTTTAGTTACTGATTAATGATTTATTAATAGAGTTTGTTTAGCACTGTCAGTCACTATGGCTGAAGGAATTAAATAAATTGAAGCTCTGCAGCTTTTGTCTTCAAACTAAAGTCAAATATCTTAATAGCTTGACAAGAAAAATTTTCTGAGAAGGATTTTATTCTGACCCAAGCAATATGTAGCTGGTACAGTTACAAGTGAAAATATTATGTTATGGATGCCTCTTACAAACAGACTTTGTAGTTGCTAAGGAATTCAAAGTAATTGAATTGAATTGAAGTGAAATATCTCAAGATTATCTTATTTGTACTAGATAATGCTTCTTATCATGAGCATCAGTCATCAGCTAAGAAATCACTGCATAAATCAATGATTTACTGCTGAGGTTTAACAAGACATGAAAAACAGAGGAGCCCAATAAAATTTACTGCATATATATCAGAGTCTGCATTTTGCAATTAGTGACCTTTTGTGGTGGATATATATTCTGGCCTGAGTTTGCTTTTATAGACATATTCACTGCCACATCTACACAATAACTTATGTTTCAGTTACATCTATCTTTCATATATGTACCTATATACAGCATACACATTTTCTGCCACTCATTTAATTATGTAATTTCTATTAGAATTTCTATTAGAAATTCTATTAGAAATTAGAAAAAAAATCTGAATGGAAGAATTCAAAACATCTAAATTAATAATAATTCTAAACAGCTGTGTCTTAATGTTTACTTTTGAGTAACACAGTTTTCACTCCTTGTGTCTTTTCTCTTATTTAAATAGAGAAGCTAATTTTTTTTGTAAAACTAATAAATGAGTTAATGGGTAATGAGGTTTCTGTTTGTAGTCCAGATAATCCTGATTTTCTATGTCCATTTCAGTGCAGACCATAGATTTCTTATGTAAATCAGGAAGACAGATCATGGCCTTGTTCTTTGGAAAAGTTCTCACGAAGAAGATATAATTTTCCTAGTTGACACTTTTGCACAAATTACAGCGTTCCTGACTTTTCCTGCTCCAGAAATGCAACTTTTCAGACACTGCCTTCTGTGACAGCAGGTTGCCATTTTAGTTTCCTCTCAAATGTTACTGACTTTGTTTCCAAGAATATCTAGAGGCAACTGGTCCATTCTTTAACTTCTTTTTTCATACATTTTATTCAAAGAAATAATTCTGGTGCCTTCATTTAGCTCCCCATTTGAAAGAGATGAAATTGATGCTGTTGATATGCAAAAGGACTCGAAATTCCATCCCAAATATATGACACATTCACTAATGAAGCACTTCAGTGACAACCATTCAAGCATCCTTTAACTCTTCCTGACTTTGAAGCATACTTATGTCATAACTAATTTTAACACTATTATTTTAAATACGGGACTTAAAGGCAGGAATAGATAGAAATATGTTTTTTTTTTTTTTTTTAAACCTCCAAATGAACGAGTTTTCATAGTTTGAGAAATGATATAGGACTGGTTTGTCCAAATTGGCATGAAAAGCTGTAAATTCCTGCCCTCTTCAATGACCCCAGAACCTTGGCCTCAGAAGAAAGCAAGAAAAGTGCAAGTGTCAAAAACATCTTTCTTTTTTTTCCTTCATTATTCTTTCTGGCATATAACTCTATGTTGTCTTCTTACTTCTATTTAAAATAATTCTACTCTCACTCTTTTACACAGATTTTTAAATTTTCAACTGTGTATAATGCACATACCCTACCTGACCCTCTCACTTGAGCCTTTTCCTTAGTGCATTTTTGTTTGTGCATTGCACCAGACTACTATTTTATTTTCCTTATAAAGGTCATATTTCATTGGTTTTCTGGGTCTAGTCAGAAAAAAAATAGAGTTTGTATTATGATAGTGCCAGCAGCCAATTTTGAGAGAGTAATCATATTTTATTTCTCATTAAAACAAATTACAAGATGTGGGCTATTGCAGGACTTGTAGATTACCAGAGTTTTCAATCTTTGCTTTTAAAATAAGGGCCATATCGACTGCTAAAAGGATAGTTTTGCTAAAAAAAAAAAAAAAAAAAAATTATCGTGCCTTTTTTATACTATGGTTTTTCTTAAACCATATAGCTCAACACACAAGTATTTGAATCCAAAGAATCAATAGACAGCAGTTCTGATAGACAATTCTTCTTTTGACCCATTTGCTTGTTTTTCTTTATTTTGAGAGACTGTTTTATGCTCATGCCATTTCTGTACAATAGTAACAAACATGTAATACACCAACATTCTTTTTAAAGGTTAGATTATTTCATTTTGATGATGTCAAAACTATGTTTTTGTTTTGAAATATACTTAGTTAATGATAAGAATAATTTAACCATATTTACTTTATTTTATTACTGAATTACAGGAAGGCTGCTTTGATAGTGCTGTTCATTTTCTTATATTTAATTTTGCCTAATAATTCTATTGTTAAATTTGTTAGGAAGAGATTTATAGCTCAGTTGTAAACATTCATCCCATCTGTAGTTTGGCTTGCAACAAATCAGCTGAAAGTCCATTTAAAAATCCAGCTTTCTAAATGAAACGAAATAAAAAGAACATGAGTATCTATTTAAGTCACACAAGTTAATGAAATTTAGTGTTTTTTAACCTAAGAAATGTTCAAAACTGTTCTCTTGAAACAATGAACTCTGAATCAATTCAAATTAAGAAATATCTCAGTTTTAAATCCATTAATTATAGTTTTGTTGTTGTTGTTATCTTCTCAGCCTAGTTTTCTTTCACCAGACTTTTCTAGTTGATCTTCAAGCTTTTATTAAAAATGCTACTACTTGTTTTATTTCACTATCAATATTTTCATTTCAGACTATATAACTGTTGTGGATGTCACTTTCCTGGAAGTGTTTAAGGCCAGGTTGGATGGGGCTCTGAGCAACCTGGCCCAGAGGAAAGTGTGCTTGCCCATGTCAGGGGGGTTGGAACTCAAAAATCTTTCCTTCCAACTCAAACCATTCTATTAATCTATGTAGAGAGAGTTAACTAAATATTTTTCAATATGCAGAATTAAAGGCAAAGTTTTTTGGATAAGTGAGTATAATGCCTAAGCAAAGTTCAGAGCGGCCAAAATAAAAATTCTTTTTGGTCTCGTGAAGAGCATTTAACTGTAACTGTGGGGAATTGTGTTTCTGATGAAGTTATTTTTGCTAGTGTGGCTCATTGAGCCAATGGCACAGGGCAATGGTTATGAAGGAGGTTTCTAGATATTGCAAATTTTTTGCAGGTGTAAAAAGATAAGCTTTGCAAATTTACATTTTAAAGGGTTGTTTCAGTGAGATCTGGTCAATATCTAGGAAATAATGTAATGATGAAGAGAATAATTTCAGAAAAGAGGGTTAAAGGCACCCAGGAATGAATCTTTGGTCAGAGGTTTCACAGTAAGTGATTCCTTTCTTTTCTTCATCTGTCACATAAAAATATTTGATTTTTTGAGGAACAAGAAGTTCAAAAACAATAATTTTACAATGACTCACAGATCCAGGTTGCACACTTCTCTATCTAGCACATGCAGTTATTCATCTGGTCTCTACACACATGGGAATAGGAGATTTCAGCCTTGCACCATTGTTTTCTAACTTCAAAGGACTGACTTCAATCCTCTCTGCTCCTCAAATCTGTAACATACAGCTTTTTACTTTCAGACAACCAGTTAAAATCATCAGCCAAGTCTTCCATAGACTTCTCCTTGACTTCTGTCCTCTAGTTGGCTTATCTTGGCAAATCCAGTATTACCTACTGGTCTTGAATGTTTCCAAACAGGTCTTCCAAGTTTCTTCCTCCAGACCTGGCAGGAGGCATCTCCTGTTAGAAACTGTCAAGAGAACCAGACAGGATGTTCCTGTAAACAGACCCCTTCCCAGTAACCTAGTGTCAAAAAAGGTCTGATGAGGATTTCTATTCTGGTATCAGACTCTTTTCTAACCTTGTTATCAGCATGAATCCACATCTTGCTTCAGCCCTGGTGTTGCACTGAGGAGTGGCAGAGCTAATGCACTGGTGATGCTCCAGTGTAAGGGTAACCTCTGCTAACTGCACTACACTGAAACCCAGGGGCATTGACATGAGTGAGCAGTCAAGGTGGCAAGCAGTAGATGAGTATTAGTGGGTATAAACATGGGAATAGAGCAAATTTCACAGGTTTATATATATATATATATACACACACACATGTATACAGAGCAAAAAAGGACAATAACATCTGAGATATAAATTTGGCTTAACTGTTTTTAGGACCAAGTATGACAGTTCTTTTGTCAATGTATTTGGGATATGTCAGCAGATCTTTATTTTTTCCCCTGAGGATAAGCTGTTTTTCCCTTGGACAACTGTATGAAACTTCTCAGGAAGTGCTCTCTTTGCTAAGGATTCTGATAGCTCATGGAATAGGCATTCAGCCCTGGAAATTGTTTAGTTACTGTTTTTTGGGAAATGTTAAGCTACTTGTACTTTTCCATAAACACAAAACAGTCCTTTCCTCTTCCCACAATAATGGTGGCACACAGAAACACCGTTGACATTAAAGGTAACCTGGATTAAATAAAGCAAATCATTCTAGATGTTATACATCCAATTCATTGTTGGAACTTGGATTGAAATATTTAGTTGTTTTCCTACATATAGCAGACCTACTCTGGGAACAAGGCATGCTAGTAAATTAACATTTTCAATCCTCAAGCTAATTCACAGTGTAGAAGTCCACAGGTACTAATTTGCCTCTAGCATCAAACCCAAGGTTTAGCATGATGTTCTACTTGTCATCTACTGGTCAAGAGAAATGAATTGTCTATTTTCTCTTTTTAAAACAGAGAAATCATGCCATAGAGTATTAATCTGGTTTAATTATTTGCCCAAAATGAAACTGCACGATAGATACAAAACTGATATAGAAATACCTAAGTTCCATAGGACAAAAAATCATGTTGCTCCATGTCCCTTCACACCAATTCTCTCTGCTGGAAAAAATATTTTGTTAATCCTAGCAGATGCCAGACCTGGAAGCTGTGGAAGCCACTTCTAAATCTTATTGATAACAAAATAATTGCAAGAGGGAAATAAACACTCTCAGCAGAACAACATTTGTCAATGTTATAAGTAGGAATGTCCTTTCCCCTCAAGATAAGCTTGTGATGAGAGGAAGGAACTTTTAAACACAGTCATGATATCTTCAAGTTCAGTTTGTTTATATGCCAAAAATAGATCCAAGATTCCTTTTTTTTTCTTTTTTTTTTTCTTCGATAGCACATATTGTTTATATCAAATAAATATTTCTATAGACTTTCATCAATTTCAAGGTCATTTTTAGCTCATGCTGAATAAGTATTTATGTTATAAGGTGCTAGAGCCAGACTGGATTTTGTTCCTTGTTTTCAGGCTGGATTTATTTCTATCTTCTTTTATGTGGACTTGTTCTTGAATAGACTTTATAATACTGTCACAAATATTACAATCATCCATAGCAATGTAATAAACATTCTTTGGTAAATCTCACATAGCACTCCCAGGCCTCATTCTGCCTCACTCTAAATCTAAAAAATTAGATTTGTTTGCTTTTACCGTATGGCATAATGAGAACAGGAAAAATGCCTACCAAATTGTAAGTCCCTCTCAGTAGAATGTCATTCTTGAAGAAGCAATATTATCAATCCCTTCGCTTTGTCTCTCAGAACCATCAAAGAAAATTTATAAATGTTACTAAAAATTCTGTTCAGTAACTTGTGCAGCTTTGCTGTAGGTTCTAAGATGGAGGAGCTTTTTTTGGTTTGTTGTTTTTTGGTCATTTTTTTGGTTTGGTTTTTTTTTTTTGCATCTCAAACTTACTATCCAGAAGCATAAGTGTAAACTTTCTCTCTGTGTCAGAGTCTGAGAAGGATCAGAAGGAAAAAAGAAATTCTAGCATTTTTCAAGAGTAGATCACGAGAGTTACCACTGTTATGTTTCTCTTCAGGATTTCCCACAAAGAACTAAATGTCACAAGAGTCTTAAATGAAGCACTTCTGGAAATCATCACACTCATTATCTTCAAACTCTGTGTCTGATCAGCAGGTTCAAAGCCATCTTGCACTCTTCAGACATGCTAGATTTGTGTTTAGATTTGCACCATCATGGATGGTATTTCATGATCTTTGGGATTTTTGGACTCATTGTAACTAGTCTTCCAGATCTTCTGGATCTGTACACTTATGCTGGTCATATCTGTACAGCAGAGTCAGGACATCCTAGATCAATGTGCTAGCTACAGAAAATCTGCCTGGGCAAAGTCTGCAACAGAGAAAAATGACACAAAAGTCCAGTTATAAAATAGCCTTAACACGAGGCAAATAAACACAGTTCTACTGCAGTACTGTGGCCCTGAAGATCTGTGTGAACACCTGCCAAATATGTGTCATCTTTTCAAATAAATTTTCTGCTTTGGAGCTTTATCTCTTACTTAAAATCATGGATTCTTCAAGTATTATTCCCTATAGTAAAACAGCAGATATCTTATATGTCTTTTGCTTTTCAAGTTGTTTCAGATTCTCTTCTCAACAGCCTCTCTTATCACCAGCCAAGTCACATGCTGGTGATAATTTACCTGTTATGTCTTTAATACTTTTTATAAGACTGTCCCCTTCAGAATGCCCCTGGCCACATGCTGAGCTAGGGTGTAATACAGAGACTAGGAAAAAAATGGTGAAAAAATGGATGGCTGAGATAAAAACAGAGCTTATTTCCATCATTTTTTAACAGACATGATGGCTCAATACCTCCTCCATCCCACATTATAAATAGCATTTACATGTCTATGATGACAGAAATATAATATGGAGTTTTGCAATGAGGACAATACTGAATGCAAATGAGGAGATGTTCAGTTCTTTTGTGTTAAATTTTACCAGTGCTGTTGGGATTTCATCAAGATTAAACACCATTACCTGACATTTAAATGCAAACCCAACAGGTTGTAGAATAGCTTTTCCACTTTCCTCACTACCTGCCAAACCAATACCCTTGCCTGTTGTGGTTCTTCTCTTTTCATTTGATTGCACTGTAATCAGGTGACTCATTTGTTCATGATTAACTCAAATTTAAGAATCTGTAAAAAAACTTAAATCACCAAAACTGTCAGTTATATCATCTAACTTAGGGTATTGGATAGCTACTTTATCTAAATTTAGCTGTTGAATAGTTGAGTGTCAAGATTGAGACATCAGTTTAATCTCTGATCAACCAGTCAAGAGAAGCTCTGGAGTATAACTCACTGCAAATAATGAACCATTATAGAAAATGAATCATCTTTACACATGGCACTATTTTAGATGCTAGAGATGCTCTAACATGCCATAATTAAAATTATGTGTGAAGAAAATGCTGTGGGGCTGGATATGCATCCAAGCAGGCACTGTCCTTGCTCTGTGCCATAGAGAGCAAGTAGTGGCAAAGCATATCCACATTAATACATGACACTACTATATGCAATAGATGTTTTTAGCACAATTGAAGTGAATTTTAGCATCTGTTGAAGTGACTTGAAGACCTGGACTTGGTCCTGCACACTGGCTTCAAGTTCATCACCATTTGCTTCTATTCTTTTTTAATTTTTGAATCACCATACTCACAGCCGCTGTGTTTCATGAGTACTATCTTTTAAAAACCAAATGAAAAGTGGTTATTGTGTCTCATAAAACTCTGAACAGATTTATATGGGACATTTTAAAGGTGGATGTCAATGGTTGATGGGCATTCCTGGAAAGCGTCTGAAAGAGAGAATTTCATTATAGTCCTCAACATTTTAACCCTCATAATTATCCTGTAATAATTAAAGACATTCACACAGTTGCAAGACAGAAAAGCTTAAGAAAATAAAGGTTTTTTTCTAGCCTCCATAGGCATGCAGAGGTTTTCAACATATATTATGGTGTGAACTTGTGGGTTTGAAGGCACAGCTCAGAACAGTGATGTATAGTAAAGAGAAGTCATGTGGAGAGGAATTGGAATTACAGTAGTAGATAAAATATTTCAAAATACCACATCAATCTGTACCGAGTATAGAAAAAATAATCTATGCATTCCTATTTAAAATATTCTTGAAATACTAGGTCCTCAGATCCATTTTAAAATTCAAACATTACTCCTATTTCTAACTCTCTCCTTTCCCAAAATAAACATGTAATTTAGGGATGTAATGAAATTCTTTCAATTATGAAAGTCTAACTGAGGAGTATGTAAAATAACTTCTAATAGGAGACAAACTTTATAAATTAGAACCATACAAGCTGCAGAAGAGTCCTCAAACCAAACCCACAGGACACCAAAAGTTGAAATCAGTCATCAAGAAAGTAATTTAAAAATTAAAAACGAGAAAGCTACAAAACTTCTATGGTGATAGAGGGAGAGAAAAAAAAGAAATCTTATGATCCACACCCATCACATGTTCCACAAATGTCTATAAAAAGAAAAACGTGCATAATTGGTGTGCTGGAAAGAAAAGAGACCAGCCTGTTTTGTTTAGCAAGGAGAAACAAAACAAAACAAAAAACCAACCAAACAAACAAACATAAACAAAAACAACAACAAAAAAATTCCATACCTGTATTTCTTCTGTGGAGGACAGTGATAAAAGATCATTTTGCAAGAATATTGTAGGAACCGTGTCTCAGAGATGAATACACACACACTCATAATAAAGTTCATTTTGCCAGGGTAGTTAGTCAGTGCAGCAAACTGCTAAGGGAAATAATCTTTTTTTCTCTTTCTGGTATATTAAAATGAAATCCATATGGGTCTATATATTGGTTTTGTAAGATAAGGAGGCTCAAGAAAATTCAGTGATATGTGGCACTCAGGACTTAAAACTAGACAAATCTTCTGATAATCAGTTACAAATTTGGGACTTCTCCTTATCTCCATAAAGTACTAGAATTTGGAGCATCTTGTCTGCAAGTCTGAGTACAACTGCAGTAGCTCACAGACTGATTCTAACTGGCTGAAGAGTAACCAGAACATGCTTGTCACATACTTATTTTTTGTGTTTCAAACTGGATACCCTGCAATATTGAAAGAAAGGTGATATTCTTAATGCAACTTCATACATTTACAGCAAGTGAAAGCCAGCAAATCATGACAGCAATTCATAGCAGTTTTGAATTTAAACTAAATGAATTTAAATTTGAATTATTATGAAGTGCTTTTCCTCATCTAAACTGCCACAAGGTCCTGTGTTTATATCTAAGCTTAGACTTGAAATAAATACAAAATATGTTTTTCAAAAAAGTTCCAATTTCTGATATGATGTTCTCCAAGCTTCTTGAGGAGTATCCGAAGCAGTCCCATTTTCAGCTCAAAATCAAATATCTTTTTAACAGTTCTCTTTTTTTTCTTTTTTTTCCCTCTTAAATACCTGCTATATTTAGAAAAAAATGTATGTTTGGGCCATAAGGCCAACTGGGTGCACAATGGCTGAGGAGTTTTTGCGCTAAGAAAATATTTTTAGTGCTAACACTATTTATTGTATTTCTTCCCTGAGTATGAATGTAAATGACCCAGGGTCCTCACAGACCTCTGTGGAACAGCAAGCTGCAGTGAAAACTCCTTCTGCTGCCACAAGCAAGATTGCAATGAGACAGAAACAGCAGTGCCCTTAATACATCTTCTCACACAACCAGTTTTGCAACTTGTAAAATATTGCAAGAAAAATGTCTCCATACCTTTGGTCACTTAAATTTACCCAAGAAAGAGTGGTATTGAAATTCTCCTGATGGCTTGGGAATCTAGACAGATGTTTTCACTGATTGACCTGAACTGCAGTTTCATTGCAGAAAAATTGGTATGTTTTGGAATTTGCTAAATGCATTCCAGTTTTGAAATTGCTATTTTTGTTGATCTATCGAGTGACAGCATTCAGGAGTAAAGCACAGAGTGCTAAAGAAACTCTAGAGAGAGTGATTTCAAGTGATTTATTTGATCTCAATAAAAACAGCCTCCCTCGTGTATGAAAGAGACACATTCCATGTAACAATCCATTTATTAAGCATTCCCTATAGGAAGTGAACTATATCAACCATTATATGAACCTTAATTGTGATCGTTTTATTGCTTAGATTATTACATGTTTCAACTACCAGATAACAGAATCTATATTCTCAATAGTGGAAGAGTGCTAACATTAATTTTACTAAATATTTCAGCCCTGTTCCAACAATCTCTTGGAGGAAAGTTAATGGTCATAATCCAAGTAAGGCCCGCCTGAGAAAATCCCAAGCTGTGCTTGAAATACCCAATGTGCAGCTGGAGGACTCAGGAATGTATGAATGTAAGGCTGAAAACTCTCGTGGAAGAAACGTCTTCAGGGGACAGCTACAAGTATACAGTAAGTGTAACTGCACACATTATTGTTCTGAAATCCTTTATCCACACTTTGGCTGCACGTGAAGCATTCCAAAGTTCAGTAGAAACAGGATACCTTGATATATAGAGCATACACCATATACCAACAATAGTTTTTAATTAAGGTATGTATATTTATTCCTTAGTACTGCGTTAAAGTCTGAAACATAAATAATGTTGTCCTTTGAAGAATTTACCTAAATAAAATTTCATATGGGATTTTTTTGGGTTCTTTGTTTTTGGTTGTGTTTTAGTTGTTTGGTTTTTTTTAATTAAAGAGTATGGCTATAATTTTAAAAGTCTATTTATTTTAGTTTGGATATAATAATGACATGCAAGATAAACATGAATTATCTGTCAGAAAACAATGCTGGAGACATTTTAGGATTATTATCACACCTTTGTAAACATCTTACATGCGCCGTGATTGGGTGCTGAGCTTTGTCAAGTTCATTGTACTGGAATGAGAGCTGAAAAAGCTCTCATTGTTTTTTCCAGAAAATTCTCAATCTAGGCATGCACAATTTCCAGAATTTCTGATTTTCACTAAGCGTTCAACATTTTCTAAGACCAAAAAACCTTTTTGAGTGACCATAAAAGTAAGATTGAGTCATGCATCAGATTGAAAATAAAAAAGGAACCCTGAAAATAAAAATATTTAACAAATCCCATGAATTCTATATTCTATACTGTTGCTGCATTCTGGAGTCTAGACACAGAAGCCTATGTACACCATGAATGAATACAAGTCAAAGTTTTGCATATATCACATGTAATCTTGAGTCCCACTACTTTTAACCAATTTAAGCTACACTATTTTCTATCATTCCCTGATTGCTACAACCTTCAATACTTAGCAGAAAAGGTCTAGTATGGGAGGTTATGTAACAGATCTTTCCAACTGAATTGTTTTCTGTCTTCAAATATCCCAGCCAGTGGAATTCCAAATACTGCTAGATAGATCCTCAAGTTAATGGATATATCTAAGAAGAAGTTTCTCCTCTTAATTTTCTTTTCCTGATTTCAGCCCATGGCTCCTAATGCCTTCTCCCCATTACTAACTATATGGAGTTCTCTGTCTTTATTACACACTTTCATCAAATAACTATAGACTGGCATAGTATATTTAGTTTATTTTCCACATGGATCAATATTTTCAGGTCCGCAATCAATTTTTCTGTCTCCTCTGGCTTTCCAATGTCTTTATCTTAACTCAGTTGATTTTAGTGAGTATCTCTGGATCATGATTCTTTCCTTGCTTTTCATTCCCATTCACCTAGAGCCCACAGCAGGTTTTTAGCTTCAATATTTTGTATATGCTGGAAAAATTATGTGATGGTTGACAGTCTGTGTATTCAGTTTCAGATTTGCCATCTTGCACTTGCAGCAAAGGTTTTATGAGACTTTTGCTGAAAACAGCAGTCAAAGGCCAGCACCTACTCTTATGCTTCCTACTATGACAATGCCCAAGTGATATTTCTCAAATTCTTACTATAAATTACTTCCATGAGAGTATAGCATCTCCTGCATGGCACCCAACAGGCAGGGGAATTTAGAAGCTGGTCTTTTTCTACAATGTTTCTTTAAATGTTAGAAATTCAGAAAATTTAATTTGAGTTACAAGATGTATCCCAGTTCATACACTTCCTACCTGTTTTCTAGAGCTGTGAAACTACTAGATGCAAAGCAGTGTATAAAGGTGTTATAATTATCTCCTCTTCCCACTTTCAAAGGTGAAAGAATATAAAAGATGCTCTTCAAGAGAGAAGCTAAGATGCTATAAAATGAAAATATTTCTTCAAGACCACAATGCAAATCAGTGGCATAAAAGGGCAGCAAACATGATATAGTGTTCTACATAACTCTTCATCTCTCATTAGCCTTTTGCTTTGAGCAGAATTAAAGGCGGTACTCAAGTCCATGGAAAATATTTACAATGTTAGTTTTGTCCTATTCTGTTTAGATAGAAATATGAATTTTTCATTTTTCACCATTGTCTAAATCTTTTTTTTAGATTCTCTGCCTTTATGGGATAGAGCACAAATTTAGTTCATTGGTGTTTTTTGCAATAATATTAGGACAAATTCTTCAACACTTCAGGAAGAGAGTACACTTCATATTTTCTCATTCCTCTATCAACAGAATATGGGACTAGTAGATTAAGTTTCACCTATCTGCATTAGCAGGCAGCAAGGTCAGAACAGGTTACAGAGGGTTTTCAGATGCTGGACAGTACCAGCAGTGACCTCCAGTCCAGCAGGACAAGAAGTACAGACTTTACTAGCATTCCCACAAGTGCCCCTCCTTGTCATCAAGACAAAATATTCCCCACGGGGCCACTCTCAGCCTTCAATGCTCACAAAGACAGCATTAGTGTCTCACTGGCCTACAAACCTTGGCTACTCTTTCCAGAGCTGTAAGACAGTTTGTGTGAGAAGGTTTCTACACAAAATTTAACCAAATGTTACTTCACAAAACTCTCAGCTTCCTTAGCTGACAGCTGATGTTCCAGGATTTGGGGGAATTATCTGAAACGGCCTTTTCTGCTGTACCTTTTGTTCATAACAGTCAACATGAATTATTTACCTGTAAGCTCACTGTCCTTTCACTGGCATCTTATTCCTCCAGGTGACAATGATTACTTTGGCTCAGAAATTCACATGTAGGCCGTCATTCCTTACCAGGGGTTTCTTGTAAAATTTCAGAGCAGTCTGTAGGACCAGCTGTGTCATTCTGCGGTCTCACAATTTGCATATCTCTGTAGGAATTCACTCGCTGTCTGTTTGAATCTTCTTCATCCTGTCAGTTGCATCTGATCTGGGTCACCACGGAGTATTTTGGAGAAAGCCCAGGACACCCAGTCTGCCTGTCTAGTCAAATTTAATCATAAACTAGTGATTTTTCGCTTCTTACCTGCTGCTGCAATCCAGAAGCACCATGACTGCCTGATGCAGCTGACAATTCAGATGTTGTTCAGAAAGCAGTGTTTCACATGCTGACAACTTCAGATTATTGTAGTCTCAGCACTTACAGCAAATTCAGCTGTAGGTATTAAAAACATAATTTTTAAAATTCTGGGCATCCTCTTATGCATTGCAACCTATTTTGAGAGGTGTGAGTTTCCCCCAAGTGATCTGCTCATCCTGTAACTTTCCATGAAATTTTATTCAAGCTCAAGTTGATTAACAGAAGAGACCACAAAAATTAAAACTTGAGTGAATAAATTTGCTATTAACCTTTTTGTTTCTCTTAAAACTCTGGCTAGCAGCATTTTCCCAATGGTAAACACTTGTATGTGCAATTTCT
Source organism: Rhadina sibilatrix (assembly GCA_013400275.1). Classification (NCBI taxonomy): domain Eukaryota; kingdom Metazoa; phylum Chordata; class Aves; order Passeriformes; family Phylloscopidae; genus Rhadina; species Rhadina sibilatrix. The sequence continues at coordinate 867,426 of VWYO01022391.1, read as the reverse complement.
GCTCCCCCTCACTCTTAACTTTTTGGGTTTTTTTCTACGTTACCTACTCACTACTGCCAGGATCAGCAGGGGATGTTGATGTGAAGTGATTATAAAAACACATTTTTGTCTGTTTTTCTTTTGGCTGTATCAGTTCCCTCATCCTGCACACAGCAGTGCCTTCCTGGCAGCTGGAGGGAAGGCTTGCCATAACACAAGAGTGGAACAAGCATCTGACAGCAGGAGTATTCTGTAATGTAGTGTAACTGACCATACTGATTTTAAAATCTATTTTAATTAGTTCCTTATAAAAACTGCATGGAAAAAAAGTCCACTCCTGCCACTACAGGTTATTCCCACACATGAAAACTGGCAAGAAAAGAGATTTTTTTAGTCAAAATTGTATGTTAGTTTTAAATTTTCTATTTTGACTTTCTCACTTATCTTTCTCAATATGCTTCTCCTACTTTATTCTTCCTAATTAATCTCATACGCAGGAAAATATTCTTTTTCATCCCAAACTCTGTTTTTATTCACATCTTAGGACATTGTCATTTATCTGTGTGAAATTTTGTCCTTATTTTCTTTCAGACAAAAAGCTGCTTAAAATCTTGAGAAATAATCAAAATTTTCTGCACCTTAATTTCATTTTGCATAGAGGATTTAAAAACTGGCCTGTAAGCTTGCAGATTTATTGCCAACTTATGTTTGTAAAACATTCTGACATCCTTGAATAACAGGTGCAGAAATGTAGCATAAAATAAATCATGGCTTGGATGGTGATTTTAAAGATCTAAGAAACCCTGTATAGAGCTCTGGCACAACACTCATAAAGACTACTGAACACTAAAATGCATCCTTCTCTTCTCACAGTCACCCCAAAACTCTTCACTGGACACATTAACAAAACAGGCAGACACCACGTTTGTTTTTGGTTTTTTTTTTTTCGAAACAAGCACGTTGTATTTTTAAGGGGGAAAAAAAAAAAAAAAAAGATTTATTACTTTTGAAATCTGGTTACATTTTCTAATTAAAATAAGCTGTGATTATGGAATACACATACACATATATAAGAGTTCTGTTAAGATAGTTTTGTTGAAAAAAAAAAAAAAACAAAAATGGTACATTGAGTCAGAGGTTGTACATTCAGTTAAATGTTTCAGCTTTAAAAGTACTGATAGGATTTTAGAGCAAAGGTTATGATTTTATGGGGAGTGATCCTTTGCTAATGAGCAGAGAGAGAATTGTCTGTGATAAAGCAAAGAGTACATAGAAAGAGAAAGAGAAGCTGAAAAGTGATGAACAGTATTTCTCCCAGTCATGCTTTTAGCTCTATTCCAGCTACATCTACCTACTACTTTGCTACTTTATTCTCAAAGGGGTGGGAATCTTGCCTTCACTGATGGCAAGTTCAACAGCTTGAAAAATTTGACTCCAAAGTCCATTTAAGCCATGAGGAGAAAATATAGAACAGAAATACCTCAACTAATGGAAAAAGGTTGTTCTGACCAATCGGTCATACCAGTGTGATTTGCAAGTTTGTAGTTTCAGAAGAAAACCTGTGCCACAATTGTGTTAGCAAGACAGCCGCAGACATAGGGTAGGAAACATCAGTTCTGAAGAGGACAAGTCTGCAGCCAGGCTTGGGGCAGCTTTGTTTCAGTGTAAAAATGTGCATACTCTTTTCTGGACTGTGTGGTTCACGGTGAGCTCAAATTCAGCACAGAAATGTGAGATTATACATGTTTTGGGTCAAATAAACTTACAGAACAGCAAAATAATGAAAATAAGTAAATATAAATAGGAACATTTTAGCTCCTCTTTGAAATGGTTTGCATGATTTTATGGTACCACTGACTGTCTTTTATGACTTTTTTGCTACATATTTAACTGTCTCATCTTCCAGAATAATATTAATGTAGTTATTTTCAAAGGAAACAATTTCTTCTCAGCATGCTTCCTTTGTGCATATTGAAGCACTCATAGTGAGAACAACTATACAACGCACTTGAATTATATTTTTAGGACAACAGAAAAGAAATAAGCAGGGACTCCCAAAACCTGTTTCATTCTGCAGATTTTTGTGGGACCCTTTGTTATAACTTCAGAAAGAAGAAATTCAGCACTGCAGAGCACATATAGAGAATTTCATGCATTGCCTTTGTAATAAGGAAGAAGAACAAGGAAGAATAAGGAAGCAAAGGTTTTTTGTCTTGTGTTTGGGAATGGGACTGGGTCAATCTCTCTGTTTTGCTCTATCAGAAAGGAAATGAGTGATTCTTCTTCTAATGTGTTTCCAGCTTCTGACAAATGTCTGGTCTGGGACTCTGGAGCAGGCTATTCCCTGCTTAGGAATGATAGGCACCTCGTTCAATTTCTTTATCACCCATGCACAAGATGTAAGCTAGAAGCAGTTAGTCACCTGTCATGCCTTTTCATATCTTCACACGTCTTTGATTGATGACCTGTCAAATGCCAGCTAGGTTCAAAGATTTATTTTTAAACTCAATTCCCCATGTTTCAGTACATTATCAATTATCTGTCATTTGAAGCAAGAGACTTTGTTATGACAGATCTGGACTTCTATTCACACCATGCAGAATTTTGCATCCCTTCAGCCATGCCTTTTAGCTACTTATTCTCTGTGATTTGGAAAAACAACAAACAAACTAACAAACAAAATCCCAAACCAGCATTTGATATCCTTAAGTTAATTATTGTCATCTATCACCCTCTGTGTTATACAAAGTGATATGGCTACAGTATGAAAACCCAAAAGCTGGCTTTTAAGCATACATTTTTATTCCTGCATGTCAGTGCTCATTTTCTCACTGAGTCATATAATGTTTTTCAAATTATAAGATCCTACAAATAGTTATCTGATTGACTGCCACATTAAATTTCTACTTCTCTGAAAAAAAAAAATCCCTGTTTTTTGATGGATTATTTCATGAATGTTAGGTACTAGTGATCACATATACAGCTATCAACTGCCTGCCTTTAAAAAAAGACTATTTTAAGATTGATATATTGTGTAATTTATGTGTCTGATGTATGCTGGAAATCTCATGGGTTCTGTGCTCTCAGTTAAAGAAAAATGTTAAAAGCATTTTCTCCCTTGAAATAGGAATTTAAACTAGGACATTTGAACAAAAATATGTCCTAGTTTGAATATGAATAAAATACCTTATGAAAATATGAAGCAAATACCTTACCAAATTCCCAGTCATTCCCTTGCTAAATAAATAATGATTTCCTTGTAAACTGAGAAAACTACATGAAACACAGCCTATGACAATTAACCTCCTTACCACAATTCAAATATCTTAAGTCTTGTAAATTATTAAATGTTCTATTGTGATTACCAAACATTTGTCTTAAATTCAGGAATAATGAACACAATAATATATAGTACTGCAGTTTAAGCCATTGGATTTTATAAAATCAGGCAGGTTTCTATTCTTGGACATGTCACTGCTCACTACCTGGTACCATTACAGCACTTCCTTTAAAGTTTGGAGTTTGTTAATTTTATTACTGCCTCTTTTGATTTGGGGCTTTTTCTTTAATTGTGCTTTGTTCTGAGAGTAGGGTAAGTCTTGGAAAGGCCATTAATTTAAGATTTTAATTGATTAGATCTTTGCACATCAGCTAGAGACTTACCACTTTATAACCTTGGATTCTAACACGGTGATTTCTTCTTGCAGCCTACCCTCACTGGGTGGAGAAACTTAATGATACACAATTAGACAGTGGGGATCAGCTCCGATGGGAATGCAAAGCCACTGGAAAGCCAAGGCCCACATACCGCTGGCTGAAAAATGGAGTTCCTCTCTGGCCACAGGTACACTAGACAAGGAGTCACCTGTCTGTTGGATGCTTCTCCTTTCATTCAGATAAAGTCAGTTAAAGAAAGTACTGAAAAGCTCTTCAGAAATTACTGTTGGGTTAATGCAAAAAGTATGATGACCATCACATTTTCAACTCAATTTGTTCTCTGCAAGTAACAGAACTCATCATGAAGGCATTAAAATGGATCATGTAAGACTCCTAGAATGTAAAGTGTTTTACTACAATCACCTGATATATTTTAGAATTAGACATAAATAATTTTTTTTTTTTTAAAGACCACTGATGTCATGGTCTGTCTTTTATTTCATTTTTTTCTCTTTCTCTCACTGAATCATCAAAAGATCATCCCACATCATGTGGGTTTTTTGCCTAATGCCTTTCCATTTTATAGTCTCAAATTATTTGGAGTAAAGAAATTTTTGTAAATTTATTTAATCTATTTTTTCAGATTAAAATAAAACTTGATTCTGGGAGAAAATGTCTATATTTGCAAATGAACTCACAGAATGGATTTATGAATATAAAAGATGTAATGTCTTCCTTTTCAGCAAATGTGCCTTCTATCTCTCTGTGAACATCAACCAATTATGCAAACAACCAGAATGGAAACATAAAAACAGTTTACTTTTGAAGCTATGAGGCACTGAAAATAAGGTTACTCTATTCATTTCTGCCTTTTTAGATGGAGCTATTAGTGCTGAAATTGAAGCAATTTAAATATCTCTACTTTTTGGTTCTCTGATTTTTCCAAATCATTAGTTTCTCCAGGCTCTGAAATTTCAAAATAAATTTTACTTTGAGCTGGGTGAGAGCTTAAAACAAACCGAATTTTTTATCATCATTTCCTCTGCATTCCCAAACAATTTATGCCTTATCAATTTTAACTTACAGCAACTGTTATAATAAAACTTGGTGTTGTTTTATAGAAGTTCAAATTATTCATATTATAGCTTCATGAAATATTCACTTCCATGAACAGCTATTGATGCCCCTTCTCTTCCAGTTGTGGTAATTATTTTCTACTAGTGGGCCTTTCAAATAAGAAATTTGTACTAATAATGAAAGCAATTGGATCTTTTCATTCTTACTTATGCAAGCAATCTCTCATATCTGTTTTTACAAAAATAGCATCATGACTGAGACCAAACATTTGCTAACCATCAGATATATTACATCCACAAATGATTTCTTGCCTCCTTAAAGTTCCCAGGATGAGCTGCTTTTAAAAATTATGTAAGGGTAACAGCAAACAAACAAGCAAACAGAAAAAAGATGTTTTGAATAGAATGAATTTACCCTGAAAATATTTACTGTCAAATACTTTTTGACTTTTTATTCTTGTAATTTCTTGTATAACAAGAAAAAGGTAAGCACAAGGAAACTTGTTGCTTAGTTTTATTTTAGGTCCTTTTTTTGTCACTTCACCTTAAACTAATAACACAGCAATTTTTCCAGTGCCTTTTTGCTTTTATAGATTTTTTTTTTTTAATTCTATTACAGAGCAGGATTGAGATGATTAATGGTGTTCTGATGATCCACAGTGTGAATGTCTCAGATGCTGGAATGTATCAGTGCTTAGCAGAAAATAAGTATGGTACCATTTATGCCAGTGCCGAGCTGAAGATTTTAGGTGAGTGTTGGAAAAGAATAAGCTGTTTCTTTTTCCCCTTTTGAGAATTAATTTTTTTTTCTCAGACTACTGTGACAAGGAACAACTTCTGGCAGTCCAAACAGAAGAGCAGATAAAAGTAGTTTCTTTTTATTCTTGTTACTTACGTGTGGGTGAGTCCTTTGTTGCCCCAAACAGCTTAGGGCCTTCTGTTAACCAGAAATTTTCATTCATATATAACTGACCCAGTAACATTTTATGACTATTTCTCTTGTAAGGCTATTTTAGTTTAAATGAATGGAAAAATATTTTTTACTCCCTCAAATGTATGTGCAGGAGATGAAATTTAGAGGAAGTAAACATATATTAATCTCTTTTAAAATTAACTTATTATTTCTACTTTGGCCATTATCCAAAGGTAATTATGAATGATTTTATTTTCAAAAAACTTATTATGAAATCACCAAAACTGATTGAATAATATAAATTACATACTTGGGTGAACATCCTCCATAGAAAAGCAAATGCACTACCTAGTGTTACCTGGAAATATGATAAAAATGTCATTATCCAAAAGCGGAAGCAGGCAGTTAATGAAGAAAAAAAAAAAACATAAAAAAACTTTTCAACACTCTAATTTTCCTTAAAGTGAACTGTAGCAACATGCAATGGAACATTAGTGATAAGTGCCCTTCCAAAGGATTAAGTGAGACAGACATGTAAGACTCATGTCATCTTTACTGGGGTATGATGTAGCAGGAAGGAGGGTGTCCACCAAAGTCATTCAATGGCTTAGACCTGCACATGAGAATCATTCCTATAAACTCCCAGGCAATGAGTAACAAAGCTATAATGGCAGAAATATACTGTATTTCAGCTAACATTTGGCTCTTTTGGCAAATAACCTTTCTAGTACATTTCAGCTATTTCCTCGCTGGCCAGAATTAGAATTTCACTGATAAGTCTTAAAATAATTTTTTATAGCCATAAAGTTAAAAGCCAAGATTAGTGATTTTTCTCTTT
>VWYO01022391.1:835959-853328 GCA_013400275.1 Rhadina sibilatrix | reverse complement strand
AAAAAAAAAATCCACCCCCCCTCCTTTAATATTTAAATGGAATTGAGGTTTACATGAAATTGCATGTGTTTCAGTGTGTTCCCATTGTCTCTGTCCTGTCACAGGGCACCACTGAGAAACATCTAACTATGCCTGCCTTCAGACTGGGTGCATCAGTGCCTTTAACAGCTGGGAGGCTCTGGTCTGTAATAAATATGGCCATATAATGAATTTATATCAATGCTTCTTCCATGACACGTGAAATTCTCCATTCAGATCTGTGTCAAACCTGCCTGGCCACCAAAACTCAAAAACTGGAGATGTCACTTCCCCATACAAAACCTGCCCAGTGTGTATTGCCATGTTGCAAAGTTACTTTCTGTTTGTCATATTCTTCATTTACTGTGTGCCTCCCCTGAGGTCACTGGGACTGATTTGCAGCTGTAGAGAAGCCTGTAGAGGCTGTGCATTGAACAACAAAGTACTAGATATCAATAGTGAGTGCTCTGATGGTTATTCCCTTAATATTACAAATAAAATTAGTGGATACCAAAAATAGGGAGATATGGATATTTGTGAAGTTACTGGACATCAAAAATATGGAGAATTATTTATGAGGAAATTTTGCCTTCATAGATTCGTGGGTACAAAACTGCAAGCCATACATTGACCTGTGAAGAACAGGAGAACACTAAACAGTGCTCATTAGGTGGAAATCATTGTCTATAGGTACTAAATTTAGAATAAAGACACTGGAGGGGACAAAGTGTTCAAGCTGCATGTAACAATACATGAGGGAGTGAATTGAAGCTTCTAAAATGTTGCCTTGAACTAAGGTTGCTTTATTTTGCTTCCTTTCTGTTATGTTTCTGTAACATTCAGCAGCTGTAAAAGAAGTCAGAGAAAAGAGAAGAAAGAGATCTTTTACGGGGACATTAAACTCCAAATACGAATATTATACAAAGACACAGAGAAATCTGGTGCTCTTGCTTTTTACCTACCTTCAAGGCAATGCTGAAATCTTTGAACTACAGAAGTAGCTGTCCTGTATGCCTAGATATTTCATCTGTCCCACTTTGCTATGTAATTAGTGGAAACACATAGAGCACTTAAATCTAAAAATATCATCATTCAAAACCTTAGAAAGAGACATGTTTTTATAGTCTTCTGGTCTCTCAAACTCCTTCATTTTCAGTTTTGACAGGTTCTTATTACAGTTTTTCTCTTCACTCTACTGTATTTAAAGACCTGTCAGTGTTTCCATTATAAGTTCCTCTTTTAATAGCTTGTCAGCTTAATTATGATGAAAAAAAATCAAAGGAAAAGACAGATGTTTCAGAGCAGCAGCAAGAAAAAGATTGAGTTTGCAGGCAAAATTTGTATTCAGTTTTATAAAGTGCTTTGGTTTGTACATGTTGTGTTATGCTTTTGAATATGAACATGTAGCATAGGTATATATTATATGCTTTCTTCATAATCATGGTGGTAGCTTTCCAAAAGAATTTTAGTTTCATCTAACTGTGGTTTGTATCATTTGTTTGAACTGACAACTATGGACTGTGAAGGCAAAAGAAAGTATATATGTAAAACAGATGGAAAATTATTCTGAATCATATTTTTTTTCTGTTTGTCTATTGGTCCCTGAGTTGCACTGGGCTCAGTTTGTTCTTGGCACAAGCTTTCATGTATTTGTGCTATCAGTCACACAGACAGCAGAGCAGCTCAGCCTGCTACCATTCCAGTTTTTCATAAGAAAAGAACACCCTTTATTTCCTCATAGTAATGAAATATCTTTACAGTTATTCCAACTACAGGGACAATCTGTTAAGCAGTTTGAGGATTTTACTCCAATTAAATATCCAAAGAAAATTACTATTTGTAAGTTTTAGTTAGCTTAACAAATAAGATTTCCCACACAATACCAAATATTCTATCTTTTTGTATCCAAGTAAATTATTGTCTGCAAGATCCTACATGACTTCTCCAAACTTTCTTCCCAGGAATGGTATTCAGGAAAATATGTTTTATTATTTGTCCTTAATACATTACTTCATATGCAGCTGTGTAGGCACTTGCTGACTCTTTTTAGGGAAATAAGTCTTGATTCAAATCAGAAGTATATGTTAAGGAAACAGTGCATTGAAGTCTACATTTTAGAAACACATTCTCTTCTTCACATATTGGCTTGATGTCTGAAGTGTTCCACCACATCCTGCTTGTTCAATTCAAGCAGGATTTATTTGTGTGAAAATAGGTACACAGTTCCCTACAATAACCCCTGCTGCTATCCAGCTGTTTTGGCAAGTCTTACAAAATTACCCTTAAATATCTATCCAGCACATGTGGGTGTTTTGGACCTCTTCAGGTACCTACAGACTAGACACTAATACCTGAGGAGGTGAGTTCCCCTTTTTAGTCTTTCCATGAAATCGCATTTCCCTTTTTTTGACTCATTACTGAACTGTAAGTATCCCATATGTATTCCATAGCCCTAATTAAAAGAAAAAGCTGAAAAGCTCAACCATTTTAAGTTGCTGACAACACAAGATATTTGATCTGCTGTCTATGCCTTGAATAACTGCTAACAACTGATTATCATTTGAGCAAAAACTTCATGAATTTTGATTTTAACTGATTAATTTCTCTGTTGAATGGCTGCTTGTTTTTTCACCACACAGGTAGAATATGACAAGTCATCAGTGGCCTAAAGGTTTTGCTTTCCTTAAGGCTCTTCAGACTCTGACTTTTAGCATCCTTTGCCCTTAAAAGAAACTTCATCTAAAAATCTTAGGAATTTAAATACTTAAATTCATGCTACCAACTCATCCACAGATTCCCTAGGGAAAATTTAATGATCAAAAAGTAATGAAGAAAGAAAATACCCAGGACATTAAGAGAAGCTTCATGACAGAAACTCTAATCTTCCTGAGAGAGTTCTGCAAGTCACTTCTTTTCAATTTTTGTATAAATCATGGTATAGTTTAGTTGTGGCAAGCTCATAATGGGAATTAGAGAGCTGATTATAGAATAGAAAAGGGAAACAATGATAACCTTGACTAAACAGTAAAAACAAATGGCAAGATCATCCCTTGACAAAAGGAGTCTCTTCAAAAGCAGCATTGTTTTACTAACTGAGCATATTACATGAGGTTTTAGGACTCAATATTTGTGGACAAATAATGATTTGGCCACACACCTAAACATCTCTCCGTCTTCACTCATGTTTTCTTACAGACAGCATGATTAAGGAAACAGTCCAGATCCCAGAAATATTAAATGTTGTGTGCTTTGTGGACTTTGGGCAAGAGACTTGCTTTTCTGTATCCATGTGTGCAGTTAGGTGTGGTTCCAGTGACAAACTGCTGAAATTTCCATCCCTTACCTCAGGTCTATAGATTTACAGTGAAAAGATTCAGGAATCCAATTCAGTTGAAAAATATCCCCTTTATTTCACCTAAGCTTTGTTGTCTGGATTTATTTTTTTGGCTAGATCATTATCCTTGTCAGCAGGTCATAAAGATGCAGTCATGCCTGTGCCAGAGCAGCCCAGAAAAGACTGGAGTGATGAGCCATGGACTGGGACAAGTGCTCACAGACGAGTGTCCAGGACAGCACACACACCCAGCCTCTCGTTCTTCTGCCTATACATGCTCTGCACCAGTTAGGAGAGATGATTTACCCACACATATAAATGAAAAGCCACCTTGTAATCCCAGCTGGGATTTCAGGGATGCAATCAGCTGAGCTATTCAGCAATTAGTCCCTGGCTGAATTTTAGCCTCCCTCAAGTAGCTGCCCCAAGTAATCCCTAAGCATTTTAGGTGTTTCAGCATGCCAAAAACCATTGCTACCCTGTCTGTGTGCTGCCACTGTTTGAAAGGCCAACAACATTGAATGGATGAAAGCTTTTCTCTGATAACTGACTTCACAATATGGGGGGAATACGCCTATTTATTTTCCTGATGGAAAAATAATCATTGTTTAAGTGGGAGTCTTACCTCAGCTGGAATCTCTGGGCATCACCACTGAATTAGTCACAAAATAAGTAAGAATTTCTATGGCTCAGTGACAGGTAACCCTACAGCAATAAACTGTTTCAAGGCTCCAAGAACAAAGTCAATTTTTAAACTAGAAAAAAGTAGAATGTGAAAGCAGTTTCCAAGGCATTCTGGGAAAGTTGTAACATGAACCCAGATATTTTGGATTGAAAATTTTTGTCAGACTCTAGAATATGAGCATGTACTTCAATTATATATTTTAATTTATAGCACATATTGCATTTTAAATGAGGTTTAATATTTTTTAAATCTACCAGTCAGCATCCATGATCTGTGTGGAGGCTACAAAGTTCTTCCACGCAAGGGCTGTCAGAATTCATTTTGCACTGGAGAATCTCCTTTACAGGGAATAGTCTTCCTTATCTGTCATAAATCTAAAATAATTAAGGTGGCTTTTCAACAGATTATCATCTATTGCGTCTAGAGTAGTGATCTTTATAGGTATACTGTGAAATTTATTATTAAATTTCAAAATTAAATAGGAATTTTTGACGCCTTTGGCATCTTCTCTCACATTATGTTCTGACACTCTTCAGTCTGTCAGTCTCAGAAATCAATGGACTCTCAGTATTTACGTGTTAATTGGTCCCAGAGAAGGAGATTAAGTCTATGCATATTTTTTAAAAGTTAGATATATTTTTCAGGAAAAGAAATTTTAACTTTAACAAATTATTCATTATTTATAAAAATAGTATGGTGGAAACTGGCTTTCTAATGGCATTAGTAAAAAGAAAAGAATCACAGTAGTCTAGAAAACAATGCTACAATTAATCCACATAGTCATGAGAGAAGATAATGACTCTCTCAAGATCAGTGATATTCAGGTCTCTGCCTAACTTTAAAAACACACTTCAATCCACAAATGACCATAAATTTACTATCTAATCAACAGTACCAGTGGTGTATTTCTAAGCAATGTGTGGTAAAGAAGCTATATATTATCCAGCAAAAAGACACTCTAGGTCAGAACAAGGAATATCTGTCCTGTTTGCATTTTGCATTTTCCTTCAATTACTGTAGAACCTCAGTCACTGCTGTTGTCAAGGTCCCAATTTGCTTCACTGTGAAAAATAGACACCATATTTCCTCATGAAAATTTTATGCCATTTTATCTATAAGAAAGCCAAACTATTCCTTGTTTTAAGTAATATGAAAATTAGTATCACAAATCAGTATCACACTATTACTGATCATGGGTTACAGTCCTTGTCTTATGACTGTATCTGTCTCATGTTCTCATTTGGACAAGAGGTTAATTTAAAAGAATTTTAAACTTAATGTTTCTCTCCAGTAAATCATAGCGAGAAGGCAAGCATTTGACAATATTTATGAAAAGTAACATGAGTGATATATCACTGCTTTTAAGTTGAAAACTCACTACTGGGAAAGATATTATCTCTAATAAATCTAATTGTGTATGACACAAATTTTACAATGGCATTTTACCAGTATTGGTGAAAATCACATTACTCTGATATTAGTGAGTTCCATGTAAGTAGATTTTCTACATATTTATCTGAGATTCTTGTATTTCTCTTTTTTTTTTTTTTTTCAGTCGCTGTCCATACAGCAAATAAATGAAAGTCAGAGGGAAAAGAATCATAAACATAATGGACACAGGAAGCTTAAAAATATACTGAGGCTTATTTTTAATAAGCCTAGCCTTGAAAAAGAAAAAATGTTCTAGCAAAGCAAGCAGTTGAGGCATTTCTATTGATATTTGATATTTGTAAAGGCTTTTAATGAGCATTCATCAACTTTGCCCTTCCCTTACATTTTCCTCTTGCTAAACCCTTTAAAAATTATTTCTCCAGTTTCTAGTTTTCAAATTTAACAAGAGCTTCTAAGTTAATTAATATGCCATTTAAATCCAATTATTAAAAAATATTTAGTAAAATTAGCACCAACATTGATATCTGTAGCACTTCCCTGGATCTAGTATACTAGTAGGCGTTTTTCCTCCTGCTGCAGTGGCCTGTCATCTCTGTACAGTTACTAACATGATTTTGTATGTATGCTTACTATTATCTCTCTGCCTATGTTCACAGCTAGAGGTGGGAAATGCATCATTTAACTTTTACCAAAGTGTCATTATATTAACTGTGCTGAAATAATTGAAACATATTTAAAGCATTTTAAATGTGGAGTTTTTTGATAAAAACTTGGGAAGATATTTGAGAAAGGTTTGTTATTTGCATATGTGTGTGTGACTTAAGGTTGCATTCCATGAATTCCTCACATTATATGGTCTGAAAAGTGATGAAATGGTATAGTACCAATGTACTAAGGTACACTAGTACAATCACTGAGGTGATATGGTGTGATAGAAGTATGGTTATGTTGGAATCAGAACAGGCACATTCTGAAGGTGCTAAGTGTTTGATGCAGCTTCCATAAACCTTCCAGTTTTACAAAGTTTTCAAACCATTGAGCAGAAGGATCTTTCATGATCCTTTTTTTGTTATTTTTGTAGGAGTGACCTCTTGCAGTGTTCTCAGATCTATGCATTACTTATTCTTTGACAAGAACAATCACTGTTCAAAGTAATCTCTCAGACTTTTGTCTGTGACTGTTTATTAAGCTTATATTTTTACCCTTGTGTTTTTGCAATTTCATGCACTTTTCACTTTCATCCTCAAATTTTTTTCTCAAGTCTTCAATATGTACAGTAGCTACATAACTCCAAGAACATCCACTGTTGTAGTTCATTTGTCACTGAAGTGTAGTGACGTGTACACTAAGTGGTATTTTTTTTCCTTTTTGTTTAAGAAACCCTTCTTCCCATGGAACAGTAAGTCTTCATGGCTTTTAGTTTAGATCTGAAAAGGTTTTATGTAGCTTGACTGCAAAGTTATCATTATCCAAAAATTAATCAGTATTTCTTTTTGTCTAGCAAAAATCAAGACAGCTCTCCTCACACTAAACATTGCAAAAATGTTTCAGATTAGAAAGAGCTCAAATAAGTCTACAAATAGTCTCAGCCTATTTTGATAATTTTTTACCCCTCCTGTCTATGTAAATGAATATTGTCATGGCTTAGCCCCAGCCAGCAGCCCCATGCAGCCACTTGCTCACTCCCCTACCAGCAGGTTCAGGGAGAGAATCAGAAGAGTAAATGCCAGAGAACTGATGGATTGAGGTAAAGACAATTTAACAGGGAAAGAAAATCCAAAGCATAGCCCCATACTACCCATTATAAAGAATATTATCTCTGCTCCAGTCGAAACCGGCACAATATCCACAAGGTTCTTGGACTCATTGACAACTTCTATTTTTCTGATACATTAATACAAAACTTTGAAACCCTTTTACTTTTTACTTTTTTATTTTCAGCAATTTTTTAAAGCTTCCTTTCTCTGACTCTGGTACATTTTTGCTCTGAATGAATCCCAATATCCCTTGGTAACAATTCAAAGTCCAAATCATTCACAGTCATCAGTTCAAAGCAAAGTGTTTTTGAGCTACTTAATAAAAACATTTTTTAAAAAAATCACAAGCAAACAAACAAAAACCACAAAAACACCTTTTTTCCCAATAGATCTTTATTTTATTTTTCTTTCTTTTTCTTTTGTATTGTTCTGTTACATTGCACTGCTCCTGGAAAGCATGACTGTTAAAAAATAATTGAGGTTGGAATTAGTTCCTCGAAGACATCTAATCCCACACTGCACACACTAACCCCAAAACTACATCATGTTTCTCAGGAGTTTGTCCATGTCAGTCTTGAATATCTCCATGAATGGAGATTCTACAACCTATCTTGTCAACTTATTCCAGTATTTGGACACTTTCACAGTTTGCTTGCCTCTTGATATGTTGCCACATATTCTAATTTGTATATCTGTTATATCTTATGTTTCGTACCTTCAATTCCAGCTCTATCTTCCCCATGCTCTCCAATAGATGAATATACCCAGAAGAAATTTAAAAAAAAAAAAAAAAAATCTATCTTTAACCTTCTTTTCTCCAAGCTGAAGAAAAAACTTCAAATTTTCCCCAGCCTCTACTCATTTGTCATGGACTTTCACCCCATGAACACCTTCGTGTATTTCTTCTGGACTGACTCTAGTATGTCAATGTAATCAGTGTGTCAGATACAATCCCAAGAGAAAAAAAGTGCCAAATAGAGGAAAACAATTGCTGCTATGAACCTGCCAGCTGCCTTTTAGTAATGCCAAAAGGGGTTGACCTTTTCGCTGCAAGGGCTCATTGCTGACTCATGTTCAGCTTGGTGTCAACCAAGATCCTAGGTCGTTCTTTGCAGACCTGTTTTTAGCTAGTCATGCACAGAGCTCTCCTTCACAGATTTAGAACTTTATAAAAATGCCTAGGTTTATCTCAGTCCATTTCTCCACCTGCTGAAGTCCATCTGAATAACAATCATGTTTATCTATCACCCTCTCCTTTTGGTATCATTCGTGAATTTACTGCTTGATGTCCTTGCCATCGTACATGATATTTATAGGACCAGTAAACAGCACCAGCCCCTCTATAGGACTGTAAGAAATGCCAGCAAGTAACCAGGATACAGCTGGATTTTATATCACTGAGCACAGACTTTTGAAATAGAGTGTAACCTATTCATTCGACACACCCACACAAAGTAGGCCTCATTACACAAATGCTTGGGCCAGGACCAGCTGGCCTTGATGCCTTTTCTGATGGGGATTCCTCCTCATCAGCTGCTCCAAGGGCACTCTGCCTGTCCTGAAGCTGCAAATCTACAGGAGCAAATGACCTCCAGGCCAAGGTTTAGGAAGACTGCTGTTGCCTGAAATCATGCATTTCGAGTCTTCCCCACCTTGAGAGTTCCCATCTACCGTTCCATCGAGTGCAGTTTCTAGCTGACCCTCATTTCTTGTTTCACATAGTCTGGGCTTTTGTCTCTTCAGGGTCTCTGAGAACAGCCTGTCAATCACCTTTCCATCCTCTCTGATGTCCCACAGTCCACATGCACTGCTGCCCTAACAGCTCCTGGGTCTGTGGCAGTGGCTCTCCAGCCTGACGGGTACATGGGTGCCTCTCAAGCACCAGTCAAAGGGGTGTTTGGATCAGTTCTTGGCAGCAGGCAGCTGAAGACAGAAAGCACAGGCTGTCTCTAAGCAGAAAACCACCAAGAGAAGCCTCCTCTTTGCTGAAGGAAGCAAAAGTCTGGGAGACAACCCTCACCATCAGCAAATCACCAGTAAATGCCTGAAAAAGCTCTCAGAAGAAGATGGGAACTGTAGCAGTAACAGCTAGTTCCCATTTGCTGTTCGTTGGGAACTGCGTTTGCTCTACAGATGATTTTTTGATTTCCCATTTGTATTTTCTCATCCAGGATGGGAACATTTTCTCAACTTATTTTTTTCTCAGCACTTTCCTGGTCACTTCATTTTACGTCCACCTCATAATTATAAAGAAAAGATAGGTTACAAAAACCAAAATCAGCTTTTCTAATTACCCTATATTATTAATCCAAGCTAGACTAAGATTTTGCAATTATTAATCAGAGGAGAAAAGAAAGAATTCATTTTACTGTGAGTGATAGCTCAGTGCTAAGGAGGGTTAGCAGGAGGGTAAATGGTTCACCTGAAGCTTGAATCTGCATCAGGCAGGTTTGTGGAAGGCAGTGGTTGCTCTACAGCAGGCTGATGGAAGAGCCAAACATGATTCTAGGACATGAAGATCCTGTACTGCAGCATCAGTGACAGGCATCAGCTTGGATTTCTCTCTTCATAAATGGCATAATACTCAGGGACTCATTTCTGATTGAGATATGGATCCACTTCAACTCAGAAACTGAAATTGCTTATACTGTAAGCAAATTTTGCACTAAATAAAGCTTAAAATATATCAACATTGTCGTACCTTTAATTTACCTTAGACCTTAAGTGGATTCAGGGGAAATTATGCTAAACAGTTCAGATTTCATGACTGACATCTCTGTAGCTCCAGACTAAACTTTGACAACCTTGTTTTAGGATTTCTCCTTATTCTCCTTATTCTGATTTCATGCATCGCTAAGCTCTGAAAAATTCTTGTCTCAGAGCACAATATGCACTAATTTTGCTCTGACAACCTCGTAATGGGAATTCTAATACTTACTACATTTTAGGTGAAAAAGAAAGGAAGAAAAAGACCCCCCTCTGATAGCATTGCCTGAGTTTTATGACAAGAAGTGCTGTTTTTCACTGTTATGTATTTAATGCCAATTAAGAATACACTGTACCAGGCACTTTATCTCTGTACTAAATACCTTTCAGATGAAAAGCAGTATTTCTGGAGACTTAAAATTCCTAGTACTTCAGGAGCTAATTTCAGCATTCAGAAAGATATATCAACTGAAGTTTTTATCACCAGATTCCCCTTAGCAGCGAATTTATCTTGAATCAGTTTTTGAACACTTCCTCACTTTCGCATGCAAGGCACAGTGTATTGTAGTTGTGTTGTTGTGTTTTGTTTGGCATTTTCATTCTGTGCCCCTTTTCAGGATCAAGGCCCACACAATAGCTCTTTGTTGTCCACTGATTACCCACTCAGGGATATCTTATATCCGCTTTGATATTCCATTAATATACAATGGTTTTCTAAACTCTGTCAACTTAAAAGACTCATGCAATTCAGACTATTGAATTTAAGCGCATGTGCTTTTTCCTTTAAGACATTATTCCTGCTTGATGCTTGACTTCTGCATTATGGCTCAACTGCACTTTCATGTGGCACTGAGATAAAAGCATATACTAGAAAGTATAATCCAGAGTATAATTCTCTTCATACTGAAAAGATTCCCCTGTGTCTAATACAAAGTATTTCCTATAAAAGGAAATACTTGCAACCACAGCAGTAAATGGATCCTTATTTATTAAAATTCATTTATTCCTTAGCAAGGGGCTTCCTGTTCTGCTGAATATAATTTGCCCTAATATTAATGAAAAAGATTGTCACTATAAAAACATAATGTCGAAATGAACTAATTCAGACACTTCCAACAGGACCCCAGAGTGTAGGGAATTGTGTAATGAAACTGACTATACTCTGGTCGGAAAGTAAAACCACCATTCGTTTGCAGATAATATCCCCAATTTTTTAAACTTTAAATTCTGCAGTTAATAAATCTTAATTTAAGCCCTATCTGTTTACTACCTTTTCCTTACATGTGTGTTCATTTCTGTGTGCATATACACTTTTTTGGTTGTGGGGTTTTTTTTGTTGTTGTTTTTGTTTGGTTGGTTGGTTTTTGTTTGTTTGTTTGTTGTTGTTTTTGTTTTTTTTTTAATGTAGATTTTTTTTCCCCACAAATGAGGTATCATTTTAGGAAATAAAACATAAAATATAAATTATAAAAAGACTTCTAGCAAATCATTGGAGTTAAACTCACACATGGGATTTTTTTTAATGACTGTTTCATGGCATTTTCTTTACTGCCATTCACACAGGTTTGTGAAACATAAAGAGCATATTGCCTGTATTCATAAGTATTGAACTTGTGGCACCATATTTTTTGCCCTGTCGTCCATATGGCCTGAAAATTGATTGCCTACTGAATGGCCTAGCAATAGGTAGCTCTACCTTGCTTGTAGCTTGTCTCCAGGTTACTGCAGAGAAGAAGTTTTATTACCCATTTCATCTCATTAGTTATGTAAAAAACCAAAAAACTTGACACATCACTTGAATTAATTTTCAGATGAGCAGTCTTCAGGTGCATTTCCTTCCACAGACAACTTGTTCCACCTCAGAGCCCAGACATCTTCCTTAGAAGCACACATGGCAAATATCTCTCAGTGATGTAGGGTCAACTGAGTAAAGCCAAAGGATATCTTTGGGTATTGTCTCCAGGTGGTTATTCACCATAACATGCTTTTTTATACTTTTATTTATACTGTTCATCATTTAAGAACATTAAGTGAGAAACTACTGTAGTTTAGAGGCTTCATTATGTTTCCTTTCAAATGGTCCAAAGAGCTGGTCTTTCTCCCCACTTTAAGTCCCTATGTAATTAATGCACCCTTGTTTTTTAGTGTGCAAGTGTGAAAATATTCCTTAATATTTTTGTATCTTTAATTTAATAAAAATAATTTTACTCTACATTCTGTCCTTTGTGCAGTGAGTAGCTTCCCAAGGCTTCATCTTTAATCAAGTCACTGAACTTCTACCTTTTTTCTCAGGTCCAGTATCCAGGAACAATGCTGGAAAAGAGTCAGTTTCTATCATGTTCAGGAGTACCCGCATTAACCGTGTTTAGTACCAATTATTCAATCCATGCCACAGTCTCCAACTGTGACATGATTTTAGGAGGCATTTTCTTGTTTACTAATATTTCAAAGATATCTTCCAAAACCCAAATCCGAGACCTCCTGCAATCCTTTCAGACTTAGACTACCTTAACTGATCAAACTGAAAGAAATCAGCTACAAGGAGTTGATTAATTTTAAATAGCATGTCTAATATTTTCAAAACATAAGTATTGTCACTACATAGTTAAGTTTATCTCTATTTTGGGCTTCTCGGGAATTCTTAAAGTATCAACCTGAACTGTTTGTGTGAGCAGAGTAACAAAGGTTCCTGTGAGGAGGCTGAAGGCAGACTCTGCCCCATCAGCCCCATCTAGGAAGTGTTTGGCCAAGAGAAGGACTGGAGAACGGTTTGAAGGGAAGAGTACTCTGAACACAATTACATTAAAATTCTGCTTAACTTGTATGTAGAAGCCAGAGGAAAATTAGGCAAATACTTTCCTAATGTAGAAGTGTCAAAATTGAATAATTAATTGTACCTTAAAAACATGTGAAAAAAGAAATTACAAAATTGCTGTCATATATCGAATTAGCTGAGCCTTTGTTTTACTATAAAATTAACAGTTTAATTATAGAAACAACTGAAGCATTTCACTCATAATATTACAAACATCAAGGTTTACACTGATATTTCCACAATACACACTTCAAGCAAGAAATGAGCAGAAGGTGAAAAACTGTAGAGATTGACCAAGAACAGCTCCACCAACAAAAGAAGGGGTTCTTAAGTGAACAAAAAGTGCAGGAAAATGCACTCAACTTCAAAACTCTTGATTCCAGACTTCAAAAGCATTTCCCTTTCTCCTTAAATATTGAGGACAGGAACTTCTTATTGTAGATTGCGGCTTAATGCTCTTTAGTATGATGTTGAAACCTTGCTAGAAAAAAAGAAACACCTGCCATGCTTTTAATGCACACTCTGGAAGCTTAGAAATTTCTCTGCAGCTGCTTTCATTCTCATAGCAGGGTGACTGAAAAAATGAGCACCAATGCCCCAGGTTCTTACAGTGCTCTGTGGGTCTCTGCGGTAGATTTCTCCGCAGCTTTATTATCCATGTACTGTTAACTTAGATTTTGCACTTAGCAAATGGAGAATTTTGATCAATAGAAGGGATTCTACTCAAGGGAGTCTGGATAGGCATTAAAATTACTGAAGCAACTAAATGAAGTCTCAAGGAGTCTTGACAAATTACCAGCTGCTGCTCTTGTCACATTCTTAGCAGTAAACTGGCTGTGAGCAGAGAACTGCATCAGAAATGGATGAAACATGAAACAGTTAAAGCAGTCCAAGGTGGCACCTTTCTCATTTTATAAGATATATCAATTTCCCAATAAAAGATTCATAGGCTGAGCCCAAAACATGATGAAAAACCTTAAATGTCTCACTGAATATTATGTAAGCTGATTTTTTTTTAGCATTTAAAACTATCAGAGAGGATTTCTGTCCCAGGTCTATACAGAGAAAAAAAATCTTATCTTTAAATGAATGTAAATTATTCATAGTTATGAGTTACAGAACAAATAAGGTGAAAATTGAATTCAGGTAAAATCAGAGGATCCCAAATGTTAAAGAGCCACCTTGCTTGTCATTACATGACTTTATTAGTTTTTAACCAAAAAGTATTGAACATAACCTCCTAGAACTATTTACAGTCCTTTCATTTCATCTTCTAGCAACTGAATTAAAATCAACAATTTTGTAATTCAAACAAAGGCAGAAAATTGAATGGAAAGGAACAAATAAAATTGCATTTGTTCCTTCCCAATAAATTATTTTTAGATATAACAATTCAGCTTTCAAAAATGTGCAAATAATACAGTTGCTATCAATGTTGTCTTTGCATCCATTGTGCTAGGCACGGCTCAAGCACGTGCAGTTCCCACGTGAGGATGCAGGTTGGTACAACAAATGATGTTTATGTAAGCAGGTTTCTTTCTTTGTGGAAGAAATACAATTTATTATTTAAAGTCCGGAAGCCAAGATGAAAAGCTTATGCTTTCAGTGGAGAAAAGTTGGCACTGTGAGTTTGTCCCAGGACACATTGCTAGTCATGAGACACAAATACTGCATATAGTAGCATTAGTGAGACTGATAGTCAATATGACACATGAAAACAATAGAAATATTTTCTCTGATATATGCCAAAGCTCTCATCATATCCTCTTTAAATGATAAACACTGTTGATATGCCCATTTTAAAATAACAGGATATAAACACATTTCTTAGTTAAATGTGCAATTCAGAAAAAGCATGTCTAAATCATTGTAAGCTATAATCTAATTTTCTACTGGAGGAAAAAAAAATTCCACTTGTTTATAAATAGCAGCTTGAAAAATTGCATTTAATGAAATTTCTACTGACTGATTTGATCACCATGGAATGTCTTCATAGCTTGTGATTTATAGACAGGCAAAGGGTCATGGGAACAGTTTACCACATTAATGGTGATACATGAGAAACTTTGACTTTGTGGATAAGATCTGAGGCCAAATCATGCCCTGAGAAACAGATGGGGTGTGCATGTGTGCTGTGTGAAACAAAAAGCAGAAAAATGATGTCGTAACCTGGATGTGCAGTACCCAGGACTGAGTCATATAATGTTTCCTCTTTCAAACTAGAAACCTAAAAGCAAATGAAACTCATAGATGTTCTACCATATACAAACCACTATATTGGCCAGTCATGTCCCTGGTCACAAGGTTTCTAGTATTTTCTGTTTCCACTAAATCATGCAGTGAGACTGCCTGCTAACTGGCGTTTTTTAATTCTGAGTTATTATTCTTCCCTTCCTCATCTCATTTACAGATTTCTCACATTTTCAGCTGTCGTCCCTTTGTTTTACAAGTGTATGTGGTTTTACTAAAGTTGCTTGAAAAGCTGGGCCTTGATTTGCAGTACAGGCAATTAAAGAATTTCACTGCTAATAGTTTAGTGAGTAATTGCTTTCAGTAGATGTTTTACAAGTCTTTATTTTCACCCCTTTTCCTGTTAGAGAGAACATAGGTAATTAAATTTGACACTTCTGTCATGACACTGCATGTCTAATGTATCGTGCAGGAAAAGCCAGAGGGAGTCTGCAGACCTGGGTTGCTCCTACATGCAATTCAGAAACATCATGTTTCCACACTCTTTTGAGATGCTTTTGTGAACATTATGCATGTTGCAGATCTCATTTCCGTTGCCTCCAGTGTCCTTTTTCTCTCTTCCTCTCCTCCTGCAAACACCATGAATTTCCCTCCTCTCCTTTTCATCAGATTCTTTTGGAAACTGATATATTTCACCTTTTTGTTGTTGTTGTTGGGTAAGTCTCCCATTACAGTAACAACAGCGTTGCTGGGATTTCTGTCATGTATACTGCAACTTCATTGTCCTCAGAACTCTTTGGATGTAGAAGTTGATTTTCCCCAATCCTTTATCTAATATTTAGGAAAACACACGTTATTGTTTTCATTATCTGACTTTATGGTTTTGTAGGGATTTTTATCAGACAGTTATTTTTCTGACCCTTGAACTATTTGATATGACTTCACATAGTAACATTTTTTAATGACAAGCAAAAGTAACATTGAAAAATATTTATACATATTTCCATAGTATTGCTTTTATATAAACAGTTTCTAACATTAAGGATGCTTAAATATTTGTTCATAGAAGTTCTTTTTCTAGGTACTTGCAAGCATAAGTCAATATTTATTTACCTGCACTGAAGCTTCTGTCTGTGCAATACCAACCTTAGTTTATTTTCATGCCTACAAGCTGTATTATCTCCAGTCTTAAACACAGAAAGTATAAACATCAGAGTCAACAAAGTCATTTTGTGTAAATCACTTTCTGAAAATGAAACACACTTTACTTTGAGAAGAGAACTTCATAGGCTTTTGATTTTAGAATAAAAACTCTGTCAACTAAACAATTATTTTTAACATTTCTGATATTTTTCAACATTTCTATAAAATAAATGTATTTATTTTTACTTCTTTTTCTGCTTTTCTTCATTCATGACTGGTAGCTAATGCCTGATTTATAGCAATTTATTTTAATTAATTCTGAACACCTGCAATCTGTAATTGATTTGGCACTGATATAAATTTCTTGACTCCAATCCATCTATTACACTGCCTTCAATCATATTCAACTTTTCCTTTAGATATGGTGGTTTGCCTTAGTAGGGAATTAATTGATTGTATTGTTGCTGTTTAAATTCTTTTCATTTATAGTTCCTTCCTTCCATTGGTTCAAAAGACTGAGTATAACCACAAGATAAAATTATGCTACAATTCATATAACCACTATCCTAGTTAAGTGGAGATTGAATATCTGTAGACTGAAAGGGTATGTTTATTTAAGGATTCAGACTACTTCCAGGCACTGAGCCAGCTTCTTCAACAGGTTGCTGGGCATTAAAGACAAATAAATCTTTCAGCTTGTAATATATTTGATCTTAATTGATGTTTTTTAAAAGGAGAATATTTTTATTGTCTGATACTTCCTTCCAATTATCTTCAAATTTCTTCCTATGTCCTGCCAGTTTCAGGCTCAATATTTTTAATTTCCTCAATTTTCTAATTGGAATAGGATAGAAGTACTTCTAAGATGTTGAGCTGTACAGTTTTGATCTTTAGTGTAGAAAACCAGTAGTATGATCCCTATTTGAAGTAATGAGGATAAGGTCTCTCTAAGATGCCTGACCTCAACAATTACTGAGGATGCCTCTGTCAACCACATTCAGGAGAATGACCAAAAAATATAGAACTAATTAAAAGTGCCTCAAAACTGTCTTCTAAGGAGACTAATTCTTAACTACAGAGAAAATCCTTCACAGGAATATAGGTGGAAAAAGAATAATTTACATTAAAAACTTTGGGAGATAAGTAACCCTCTTCCACCTGTACTACAGCATTAAATACCCACAATAAAAGTATATTAATCACTAATATTTTCTGTGTTCTCTGGTGAAAATGCAGAGATTCTTATGGGGAACATATTAAATATATAGTAAGTATACACTGCACTGTATACTTTTATATATTTATAAATTATATCAATTATATATATAA
>VWYO01022391.1:798873-835938 GCA_013400275.1 Rhadina sibilatrix | reverse complement strand
TATATAAATTATATATATATATAAATTTTATAAATTATAAATTATAAATAAATTATACATTTATAAATTAAGATATTTATATTTAATGTATGTATGAAATGTGCAAATTACATTATTTAGTATATAGATACACATTTGTTATGCTATGCATCTGATCATGAGCTTTTATTTCTTGCTAGTATAATAGAGCAGATGCATGTACTGTTTTTAAGTAAATACCAAATCAAATTCTTCTTATTATTTTTTTTTCCTGTGCAATTGGATGAGCAATATACTGATGATACAGAATAACTACCTGTTTCAGACAATTCCATGCTCCTTTGCTGGTCTTTATGGTTTATTTTACACTGATCATAACAGCTCTTTAACTGAAAAAAAAAAAATAAAACAGGTATACACTAGATTAGGTATTGATTAAATGCTCTATGCCAGTAAGAAAGAAGCTTTGCATGGCAAGAATCACTGAGATTGTTTGACAATCTCATAAGGCAGGGGAGGAGACATGTACCTTTCTACTACTTCCAGGGATTCTGCTACAGAAACTAAGGCTAAATTTGAGAATAGAATTCTGGCAAATGAATGATATCAAATCACTGTTTCTATGTCTCAGTATTTTCAGGTTGGGGTTGGCCTTAATTTGTGAGTTAATATGCTGATATTGTTCCTGACTGATTTTATCTTTGTTCAAAGTGACAATAGGAACTGTAAATGCACTAAATAAATTTACAATTTGGTAACTCATTAGACCAAAATCTGATCACTCATTTATCTTCTAAAAAAAACATAATATCTTTCTGTAGCTTGAGGACCCTATACTGTTATGAATTAATATATGTCTTATTGAAAAAATGAGCTTATTAAAAAACAAAATTGGGCACTCTAAGTAGCAGCATTCCTGAGGCAAAATCCTTACATTTTCTGGTTTGTATATTGCTGGCAAACCATTGGCATCGCCTTGCAAGTGAAACTTTTGTTATGAATACAAGCTGATTTTTTTTTTTTTTTTTTTTTTTTTTTTTTTTTTTTTTTTTTTTTTTTTTTTTTTTTTTTTTTTCCCGTGACTATCTTTTCCTGTATTTCCTACACTGGAAATATCATGACCAAAACTTCTTGTTTATCCTCTGACCAGCTTCTATAAAGGCCACCACACAATGCTTCAGAGTGACACACCTGTGCCCCTTTAGCACATTTCTCAGGGTAAATGACCAAGTTATGTCTTAATTTTTGTCCAGATGGATTTTTTGCATGGTTCATTATCTCCCCTGGTGCCTTTGACTGACAGTGGACTTTCCATATGTGCTGAGCCTGTGGGCAGCCCTTACTTTTACAAGCACAGAAAACTGCACTAATCTTCATGTATTTGATGCTTCACTTCAGCTTATACCGATAAAAGCCAAATAAGTCTGTGAACCTTGACTCTTCCTTTCTTACAGTGTACAGATATCTTAATAATGGCTGCAAAAAATGCTTTCATGTGTCAAGGAAATTGCTTTCTCCCTGCGTGGCACAGCTCTGTGACAGAGGAAATGTAATGCTCAGTGTCATCTGAACCCATCATGGCCTGTCATGTATGATCAAGAGAAAATTTTAGGTTTCTGAATAAGTATTGTCAGAAATGGCATGGATGGCAAATACACATAAAGGCAATAATTTCAATAACTCTCAGTGCTTGCAAAGAAGTGACAGTGTGCAGTGACTGCTGTAAAGAGCCACTGATCTCAATTACCTTTAAAGCAATAGAATAGAATACGCAGTTAGAAGGGACGTCAAGGATCATCTGGTTCAATCTTTCTTGCCAAAAGCATGATCTGGACAAGATAGCCCAGAAACCTTTTCATCAGGATCTTAAATGTGTCCAAATTTAGGAGAAGCCACCAGTTCCATTTAGAGGTTATTCCAATGGCTGATTGTTCTTATTGTGAAATATATTCCTCTTCTGACCAATTGGAATCTTCCCAGGAGTAACTTGCACCTATTACCCCTTATCTCTTTCATGTATCTCCTCATAAAAAGGAAGTTTCCTCTCTTCTTTAAACAGAGCGTGCTGGTAAGGCATCTGCTGAGCCTTCCATTCTCAAGGCTGAATAAATCCAGTTCTCTAAGCTGTTCCTCATGTGCCAGGCTTCCCAGACCTTTGACCATCTTTGTGGCCCTTCTCTGGACTCTCTCCAGCCTTTCCACATTTTTTTGGTGTAACAGAGACCAAAACTGAATGCAGTACACCAGATGTGGCCTGAAAAGTGCTGAGTAGGATTATGGCTTCTTTAACTCTGCTACTGGTGCCCTTGTTGATTCAGCCCATCATCCTGTTGGCTTTCCTTGCTGGAGCAGCACACTTTATACATTGAGTTTGTCCACCAGAACCCCCAAGCCCCCTTCCACAGAGCTGCTCCCCAGCCAGGTAGATCCCAACCTGTGCTGCACTCCTGGATTATGAGTTCTCAGTTGCAAGACCTTACACTTGTCCTTGTTGAGCTTCATAAGCTTCTTGATATTCTGCTCTTCCAGCCTATCCATATCTTCCTGCAGAGGGTTCTCTTTTCTGAAGTATCTACTTTGGTATCATTGGAAAACAAGTGTTTTCACAGTTACAGATAAAATATGATTCAAACTGATGCTTTGATGCTAAATGGAAACTATACCATGAATGCTGGAAACATCCTATCGTGCCAATACTGATCATACTGCAGTTGCCAGGAGAACTCATCTCTCAAAACAGATAATGCCACAGTGATCCTATCTTTATCCTATCTCCATCCTATCTCCTCCACAATTAAAATAAAATAGTGTTGTAAGACAAAGGTTAATTTTATTTAATTTAAATACTCAGTTTATCTAAAGCTCTGTGTACAAATGGGTCTTCACTCTGATTATGTTTATTACCTCAAAAGAATATAATGCTTAGTGTCTTCTTCTTAGTGTTGCTATTATTTTTCTTGTCTTCTAAAGATATTTCCAATTCAACAACTAAGAGCACCATGTCCTATACCTTTTAATTTTCCTTTCCTGCTTTTCACTTTCTTCCTTTCCTCTTTTATCAGTGTCCACACTAGTAGTGATATATATATATTCTTAGAAAAGGTATATATAGCACATGATGGATACTACTGGACAATGGATATAATCAAACTACATATAATAAATACAGATAACTGGAAAAGAGAACATGTACATTCTGAAAACTATTAATTTCTTTGTATTGTTTTTGTTTGTTTGTTTGTTTTTCAATTATATCCTTCTTGTCACATAAATATAGAACTTTTTAAAAGGTGTTTGGGTGGTTGGAGTTTTTTGTTGCTATTTTTTTTTTAAAGTCAGTAACTTGCAATAGTATTTATTAGCTTCTTGTTGGCTTGGACTGTCAACAGGGTTAGGGTCTTTTTTTAAATCTGTTTTACTCATTAACCATTAATGCCCCTTCGAAAGATAGAATAAACATTCAGTTAAATAAATTTCTAGTAGTGTGTCTTCTTCCTATACACTTTTGTATTTAACTTAGAAGATAAATAGTTTATTCCACTGAGATAAAAACAAAATAAGTGTCATGAATACCTGAATGTATCTTGTCCTTCTTGTAATTGTTGCATATGTTCTTACTACCCAAAAGTAAGAACCTTCCACATCCATAAGGAACAAGAGTAGGCATAACTTTATTATCCTTCTATCAATCAGAAAACCTGCAAATGATTATCCATGTAATACCAGACATTAATGTCTATGTCCTGGCCTGGTGTAAATACAGCTCCAATATCTTCAGTTACCTCACTCCATACTAAGGAAAGGCTGAATTTAACCTTCTGCTTTTTTGGTGGTGTACTGAAATGTCTCTGCTAGTTGTCAGATGTGATTTTCCTTTTGAATTTTTTTTCTAGACAATCAATTATTAGATAGACCAAATTAGCATGTTCAGTGATTTTTGGCGTACTATAGGTTTATGAAAGAAGGCAAAACATGCTGACATCAAATAGAGTTGCTATGTTGAGTATTGCATCGTGATTTACTGAAAAGACAAATAGAACAAAAAACATTTTTCAGCTCAGTCCAAATCTGCTTTGTTGGTAATTCAAAACATTGAAAAGTCTTGATGTACTCTACTTTGTAATATAACAAAGGAGCTATTTACTGTGCAGATAGATAGCAACTATCAAATCCCAGGGATTATGATTTCTGGTACCTCAGGACAAGTTGTACAATAGCTCAGCAGGATACATTCTGTATCCGAAATCAGTGGCAATAGACAGGGATGATCTTGTGCCTTCATGGAAACATGCAAGAGGCAACTTGTCTTTTCCCATGCTTTGCATTACCTCCAGGTCATCATCCATTGTGAACAAGAAGCTGCATAGTTGGAATGATATCCCCTTACCACTAAATGTTCTTAATTTCTTCTGTCATGAAGTGCATTTCTGAATGCCAAGCATACACTCTTTTGTCAATGCTAATGAGACAAAAAAGAGCACAGTAACAGGTTATTTCTTAGTGTTACAGAGGTTAGAACTATAATAGGCTGCTGGATGATCTAGTCTTGACTGCTTCACAGCTCAGATACTCCTTATTCCCTGCCAAGTAGCGTGCTTGAGTAATAGCAAGTCTTCTTTTAAAAAGGAACCTAGATTTAATACAAATGCGCAAAAGGATAAATATCCAGCTTTTCCTATGCTAGTTTTGGGAATTTCTTTCTTCTAACTAATTTTTATTTGTTTTTCTGGACCTTCCTGCTATTTGTACTTCTAGTCCATTTCCCTTCCAGATTATGACCTCCATCTTTCTACAGTCTCTTTTCACATTGTCCATTCAAAAACATTTAATGCTCAAGTTTTCTTTTTCTTTAGTAATCATGCCCTCGTAGAAAACAAACAAACAAACACATACTAAAGAAACAAGAACAACCAAACAATCAAACAAAATATCCCAAACAGAACATCAACAAAAAAAGCCCAAACTGAACAAAATTTCTAAAAACCACAGAGCTTTTTTTCAAGCTGGGTATTGTGTTCATAAGTTGCTGTGTTTGTCTTAACCCTTGTCAGCAAAGGGTGGAATAAGATACCAGTAAAATACATTGGCCATGCTCAGCCTCTCTATTGAATGATGGATTTCCACTATCAACCAGAGGTAGCAGGAAAATCTCTCCACTCAGGCTCTAAAACACAACAGATGCTGCTCTGACAGTTTTCATTATGCTAAAGTAGTGTAGCAACAAGATTATTTCTGGATTTTTGAATCTGATGTTATCAGTTTTCTTAGGAATAATACCCATTTCAGATTTCTCTTTCAATGTTGAAATACAGCACTTAACAGTCAGCAACTCTGCTGTTCTTACATTTAACAACAAAGCAAACTAAGGAAACCAGTCTGAATTAAAATTTTAGGACATTTAAGGACATTAGGATCTATCCTGCAAGATGATAACAAATAATTATTAACAAGACATTCAGTTGCAGGAGCTTGAATGAAATGTGAGCAGTTCCTCAGACTTTTATCTGGTGTCCTCAGCTGTGCAGTGTTAATGAATGTTTTTAATTACCATGAATTTTAACTACTACTCAGCTTTATTTTTAATTGATTTGTTTACAAAATGCATGCATTAATCACATTAATGTCATATTTTATCATTTTCAAAATTACCTGATGGCAATTAAGGAACTCTAGATAAAACAACTTGTTTCTGTCTCTTTCAAATGCATTATGAAAGGTGATACAATGAAAAATTGAAGGTGTTACTAATGTATTCTTCTGAAGAGAGTTCGTAACAGATTTTAACATAAGATATTTTCTCAGACCCATTTCATTTCAGTATCTTGTGACTGTAATTCAAGTTATAACCCTGTAAACCCTTTACATAAATGTTTCTGATAGGAAGTTTTAGGCAGTAAGCAATTAAGTATGTTACAAAAAGTTAAATCTTGGCTCTAAGTATATTGAGAGTAATTAAACCACTAATTTCTGTGACTATAGAGGGTTAGTCTTGAGTTCTGTATGGCAAAATGTATACTAATTATACCAATATATGCTAAAAAAACTGTTATATTTATAGATATTGAGATTATTATGAGGCTATTTCTAACTGCTACTCTTTTACATAATTATTTTTACGTAATTGATACTGTTTTGATTGATAGCCCCCTGACACAGTGTAGCTAAGCAGATATTGGTGTGGTACCCTACAAAGCTGCAATACTGTAGCAATGTGGAAATGAGAACAAGATCAGGCAGGGCCTTCCAATTTTCATCTATTTTGATCCCGTGCATGCAAAGCCAAATATGTACACTTACTTTCAAGAGCCCCTGCTTGTGCAGTAATGGCATTTATTTTCAGAATTTTAGTGGCTGACACAGAACCCACTGACAGTGCATGACAATGTGAGATGCTGATTTTGTCCTACAGTGCAGCACCTTGGTGTCACAGGGGCAGGCTGGGCTGAGGCTGCCTTCATGGGCACAGTGGGCATCAGGCTGGCACTGACACTGGATAAAGAACTAGTCTAAGAAACAACCAGAGATTCAGAGCATCTTCAAAACATATGGTTCTCTAGTACCTCTTAGGCTGATGCAGTCAGCAAGGATAACCAACACCAAAGGGGACAGAAGTGGAAGATACTACCTAGCTCTGCTACCTCCAGTAGCAATTGTTCCTTTTTGTTTTCATTGAACTCACTTGGTTTCAAGCACCACAGTCTATAATTGAGCTCCATTTCAAAACTATCATATTAATCTTTTTACAGGTTTGCCCCTTTGTACCTCTGTGAGAAGCTGAATTAATTTTGATAAAGCAAAAATGGAGCTGCTAGACACACAGTATGGACTATAAAGGAACCAGAGCTCCTTTTCCCATAACCTGCCTTACTTTTAAGCAGGAGGTACTTAAGCAAAAACAGTGTTCAATTTTCTCCTTTGTAGTCTGGAAGGGAGAAAGCAGTCAAATGTTGCACGATCTTTGTCAATTACTGCGAGTGTGGACGAGCTGGAGGGGAGTGGCAGTTTCGGACAGCACGACAGCACTGAAGCATGCTGCGTTTAAGTCCTCTCAATTCTTTGCTTTGGATCAAAGACAAATTCTGCTGCAGTCATCTGAGCCTTGGGAGTAGCTAGTATCCTTATTAAATGAAGTGCGCACACTTTTCGGAAGGTCTAACTCCATGTGCCTATCGTTCTTCTGATTTTATTCATCAGGCAATCACTGTATTCCTGGAGCATGATAAACAGCAGCAAAACCACGACCTTGATACTGGAAGCAGGAAATCAAAGAATCCTTGAAAAATACTGGGTTTAGACATCAGCCTGTTTTAGCAATTTGATAATATGATGACTAAATAAAATTAATGAAATATGTTTCTTTTTCAAGTTCTTGCCAAAAAAAAAATAGGAAAAAAAAATTCAATTCTCAAGCAAAAAATGTGTTTTGCTACTGTTTTAATTTTCTTTTGTTTCATTCTTGTATATATCTTGGATGAAAATGGATTCTTTTCCTCAGTGACTTATAGAACCATTCTTAATATTTTATGTTCAAGGAGGAATCAAATTCATAAATAATAAATCTAAACCTTGTAGGTGGAATACACAGGAATATAATGAGTTTCTGTGAGAAATCACAGATTTAATGCAATAATGCAGTATTTTAATGTCAGCTTTACTCATTTGCTACTGCATGAGAATAAATTATCAGTCATTAGTGTACACATTCAAATGAAGGTAATTACTGTATTCTTCACTGATTTTTGCTACATCACTTAACAGGAATGCAAATCTTAGAGATTAAAAAATGAAACAGTGTACTGTAGACAGCGGGGTCAAAATGAACAATGTACAATAAATAATTTTACATTATTTCATAGAATCCATTAGATCATATTTGAAAGCCTAAGCCATAACCACAGTTAAATAAAGCAAGGGGAGTAATTTGATAAGGAACTAAATAATGGTCTCAAAATTTTGTTGAGAACTTAAAAAAAAAAAACCAACCACAACCAAAATACCAGTCACAAAAGAACTAATCTCGGTAGAAGGGTCTCAAAAGACTCTCACATATATAGAACTAAAAATAGATGCTAGCCAGCACATTCAGGCTGAGAGTTTCACTGAAACACTCCTGCCCTGTGTTTAACAGTGACAAACAGAACAAAAGCACAACTTTGTCTATATAACAGACAGATTGTCTCTTTTCTGCCTATCTTCCAGACCTTTCAAATATTATGGACTTGAATTACTGTAGCCCTGAAGTTCATACTGACAATATAGGTCCTGATATGAATGTAAGAAACTATGAGAATTTCAGTAAGGAAACAATCTCAAAAGCCTAGACTATTTGAGCTGGAGAAATCTCATTAGGATCTTCTGTGTGTTGGAAGAAAACTGTTGTGCCCCAGAAGTTGGGCATATATTTGCAGCTGCTAAATTGGAGCAACCTCTTTGGACACTTTAGCTCTCACCTTCCTTCCTTCCTTGAGATGCTGGAGGATCTACTCACTTTCCTCACATGAAAAGAACTGTATTCTGGCAAAATTTAAACAATAAGCAGGTGTATTCAATGGCTTTGACTTTAAAGTTGCTGGGCAAAAATTACTTTACTGAATTAAATAAGTAGGTGCTCAAGAATTCACTAAACTTTTAGCTCAACATTTTACACTTCAGCTGCCCAGTTGGCTGACTACTCTTGGGAAGTTGTTTTTCCCTGAATATTGATTTTTCCTCTACATTCATCCCAACAATGAATGTGCACTAAACTGCCATTCAAGAAAGGTTTAAGATTTAATGATCACCTGGCTAAAGCCCTTGTCCTTGATTTGTTATCAAAACCACAGTGATTTGATTTGTCTTTTCTTCAAGAGGCAGTTTTATAAGATATATACACCCATGCACACAAATGTGCCTAGATAAACAAATATGAATTAATTTGCTGGCAATGAAATTTTAGAGATTTCTACAGATTCAATATTTTGATTTCTAGTCATACTTAGAAAAGTGGAGTAAAAAATATTCTGGTTCAAGATGTTCAGCTGTGTTCAGAGTGCAATCTGTTGTAATTAAGTTTTGTGATGAAAAATCAGTTTCCATGCCCATTGTCATCTGTGATACTCCAGATATTCTCATTGTAAAGTTCATCATAATAGACTATCACAGCAAATAAGGGTTTTGAAAGATTCAGTGAAGGATTAGACATTTAATTGGATAATAATGTCCAAATTTCAAAAACATACTAGTTTATTAACCTTTAATAGAACTTCAGGGATAAATCTCTTGTTAATTGAAGTATTGCTCTAGACAGGCCTGTTGTGTCATTTTCCCTTCTCTACCTTCTTAAAGCAAAGTCTTCAGCATTGTCCTGTATGTGCCAAGCCCCCCTCCTTCAACTTTTCTCACTGGAATGACAAGGAACTACTACTTACAGTCAACATTGAACATCTTGTGATATTGTTCATCAAGGATTTAGACATGATAGAAGTAATTTTTCTTTGTTAATTGGATTCAGCAGTATATGAGCACTAAGGTTATCCTACTTCTGTAGTTATTACTTACTGATAGTGCCAAATTTTCTGCATTATGCAGGTTTTTCTGTAAGGAGTGTTTAATTGTTCAAAAATGACCATTAAAAATAAATCTTACCTTAAATAAATATTGTCTTTATCTAATTCCAGCCCAAATAGAGATGGTATTTTTTTAAGTTACAGCAAATAAAGTAGGCTGAAACGATTTTTCTTATTTTTCCTGTTTTTGATAATACTCCTTATCTACAGCTCAAGTCTAGCTTCAAAATTTTTCAGGCTGAGGTGCTGATCTATTCCTCTGGAATCTGCAGTTATGCACTTTTTCATATTTTGTTGATTTGTCATTGTCACTGAAACTCATCAAAAGAAGGTACGTCCCCCAAGTCTCACGTCCAGAAATTAAGTTATTGGTAGTTTTAGTTCATACATTGTGTGCTGTTACTAGCACCATTGTATAATAATAGGTCTGACAATGTTGCAGACTTCTGTACTACGCAGGCACACTGTAAAACAAGAAAGATCTGACTTCAATGTTTTATGAAACCTTTTGTTTTTTGAGTTTGGTGAGGAGCAGAAAGGCTAAGACAGGGTTTTAGAACAGCACAACATTTTTCTTTTTTTTTTCTCTTTTAATGGAGAGAATTCCCACCTTGATAGCACAACATTCATATCAACATCGCTGGCCAGTGAGGCAGGTAATAACGCAGTGTTTTCTCTTTATCATTTTTAGTATCAGAAGTCAGAGAAAGTGTCAAGACATGCCAGGACTGAGGCAGTCATTAGTTGCATGAATGAGTACAGAGTTTGAACATCCATTCTCAGACTTCTCATAAAGGGACTCAATCTTTTTTTCCTTCTTCGTATTTACAGACACATACAGTAGTACAGTGTAAATGCCAGTCTGCCCATCCATCTGCATAGCTGTCTGTGAGCAGTCTTTGGCATGCTCCAAAATTCTTCATTTCAGCTACTCACTCCTTCCTGAACATCAAACTGTCCATTTCTTTCCATTCTGAAATGTTCTTCCAGCTACTCCTTATGTTTAGGAAACCAATACCCATGAATTCAGAGAAGGAGTTGCACCCCTCTAATGGCAGTCAGAGATGAAATATTTCAAAAGAGAAAGAAGGAGGCAAACAAGGAAACAGTCAGAAGAAAAACACAGATTTAACTGAGGCTTAAATACATGTATAGATGTAGAAATTACAGAAAGAGGGGAAAAGAAAATACACATATCCTAAGGAATGTTTTGTAAAGATCTAATCTATAAGAAATAGGAACATATTCCAGATGTTTCTGCAGTTTTTGCTTTCACAGCACGTTGTAATTTAGCTTCAAACTTTTGAATTCATGGTCATTTGTCTGGGTTTAGTTCAGATATGTCTAACATAATGGCATCTCATTCACTTTGTTGGATAGGTTCCTTAATGTTCTATAAGATTTAGTTCATTGTTCATTACTGCTCAAGATTTATTTGATTTCAGTATGTGACTTATTTGTCACCATTATCTATGCAGTTACAAATACACTGTTCTGTGCCCACAGATTTCTCTTTTATTGAGTTAACTTTAGAAACAATTTATTTAGTTTACTCAGCTGGATCTGGCGAAATCATCTATGTACCATGGCTGGAAATTTGAATAAGCTTGCTCAATCATTGAATATTACTTATTTTTTAGTTGAAAATAATAAATGAAGATGACACTTCTATTTTCATGTTTTAACATATACTTTATCAATTTCTCAGAGTGACTTTTTTTTGCATTTATTGTGAAATGGTACAGATCCTTTTTATGTCACTGCAGACATTGAAATTCTGAATTATTTTCTTTTGAGCTTGAACTAGACAGCTGTTTTAGAAAAAAAAATGTTTCTGTGCTTTATAAAGAAAAAATGTATATTTAATAAATGTAGAAACTTCTATTTATATTACCACACCCCACATATCTGCATTAACAACATATTTAAATCCAGGAATGAAAGGAACCCGCCTCTCCATTGTCTATCTGCTTTTTATAATAATACATAGAAGACTTTGTTGTTGTTGTTTAAAGGAGAAAACAGATGACTTTGTCTGTTACCCTCAATACATTAATTAAAATGAAACTAAAAATAAAAACCAACATATTTTTAGAAAATAGTATGGAAGGATTGTGGAACATCCTTTGTTATTACGTGATCGAATTTTTAATCTAGAATTACTGTACAATAAATGAAAAGAACTATCTTTGTTAACCAAATAATACAGTTGAAAATCAAATAAAGATTTGGGGTTACTTTCTGCAGGTATTCTAAACCTATAGGGAGCTACTGCAAGAGTCTTGTCTTTTTTTGTCTTCTAGATTGATGGGTCTCTGCAAATTAATCAGTTGTTGTATTGTTTCAGATTAATAATTATTGCGAGAAGCCATGGTTAAATAGAAGCAGGTACTGCCATAGTTACCACATGATGGATTACAAAAAATATTTGAGCTTTGTTCACAGGATTCTCTATTTGGTAGAAAGACAGTAATGAACATGAAGGTGAAAATGTTTTTCCATCAATAGCTTATTTCGGGCTTATGTGCTGAATTTGAGCTCTAATATAAAGGCTGTAAAATGCTGTGCATGTGGTCTGCCTATTACAGGATTTAATTGTACCAGTTTTGAGGGAATGAGCAGGCTGGAAGGGAAAATATTTTACATTTCCTCCCAAAAGTATCACAAATGAATTGTCTCATATATAAATTTAAAAATAAATTAAATATTACGGGGGCTTGAAGCAGGGCTTTCTGGAACACCAAAAAATATTCAAGTGTGTATGACAACAACCTAGAACCAGAACTTTATATTCATTGACAGGGTGGTTGTCCAGTTCCAAGTAGAGACACAGAACAGCCTATGGCACTCAGGTAAATTTGTTACCACTGTGCTTCTTCTGACTGCATCTTCACTGTGGATATTTCATACAGGTGTTTTGCATCCCAAGCACGTTTAAAATAGAACTATAATATTGAACTTGTAATAATGATGAGAAAGTGATCATATGCCAGTGGCTTGTCAATCTTTTTCACTTTGAAGCAGAAGTTTCTCTGTCAAAGGCAGGTAGGTGTATGAAAAAATAGAAGCAGTTATAATGTTCATTAAATAAGATATTTTAGCTAATACTGAGAAGACTTTTATATCAAATATGAAAAGCATCCATGAGGGAAAAATGTCACTAGTATGTTAAAATGAAATCTTCTTTTTTCTATTATGTTAACATATTGACTTTAAATAATACATGTATACATCCAAATTCCTGTACTGTGGTACAAGCCAAATTTCCCTCCCTACATGCACTGAATTCAAACATTTTATTAAAATTAGAAAGTATGTCAAATAGAGAGAGCAGTAGGAGCACTGTGCTCCACACTGGTGAGATTTTGTTGCTTTGCAGAAGCTCCTTATATGGCTGAGGCTCACGAGACAGTAAATCCACTTTCAGATTGCTTGTTCTGAAACCAAGTGTGCTGAAGCTATGTTAAAAAACACTGAAGCATAAAAGTAATCTACTGATTCAGAATTGTTGGGGTTTTTAAACAAAAATCAAGTCTCCGTAAACTTTGCTTGATTTAAGTAGTCTGTCCTTCAGTGCCATTGGAAAGCATAATAAAAATAAAAGAATGTCATAAGGCATTAATAATGAGTTTTAGCTAATTGTATGGAAACACCTATTGTTCTTCTGTCTCAAAGTTATAGTGGAAAGTGATCCAGATTGTGAAATGAGAGCGTTAGATCCAGAGACACTCAGAATTAGGAACAGTGGTTTCATCTGTTAAAAATATACACAGCTCTTCCATAAGTTTCAGAGCTGATCATAGTAAATGCCAATTAAATATGCCTCTGCTTTGTAAGATATTTTTAACAATCTGCCCTGTTTCCATTTTAAGCAGATGTTTTCCAGTGCATTTTTCTATGTCTTTGTTTCTTTGATCAGGCATATGAACCTTTAAATTAAATTTCTGCATTTGTGGGTTTCATTTTAACAGTTTCCTATTAATTAGATCAAATGAAATGAAATCTTATGGCTAGTGTCCCAACATGAAGATCAAGAGCTAGTGTAACTCCATACAATGAAATGCA
The DNA here is from genome assembly GCA_013400275.1 of Rhadina sibilatrix. Classification (NCBI taxonomy): domain Eukaryota; kingdom Metazoa; phylum Chordata; class Aves; order Passeriformes; family Phylloscopidae; genus Rhadina; species Rhadina sibilatrix. The sequence continues at coordinate 822,349 of VWYO01022391.1, read as the reverse complement.
ACTCATTATTTAATTGCCAAGATATTAGTTGTTTAGACATGGTGATTAATTCATTTGGCATTTACAAAGATGAAAATGGTAATTCTGTAATTAATTAGAGAGAGGCATATTGTGTTAAATGAATCAAGCCTCAATCTGTAAATCTCAACCAATAAAGGCTTAACTTAAATAGAAACATTTTAAATTCCTTTTATTTAATATTTTCTGATAAAGATGTTGATTTTTGCCCAACAGGCAACCTTTTGCACATGAAAATATTAATCCAATAACAATTCAGGATTTCTGTTCAAGCACCAATGATTTATTTAAACAAATTTCCATACGTAAGAATGTTGATGTGTAAAATAAGTTATAAAGAGGAGGAAGTAAGGCTTGGAGCTATTTATTTGGAAGTCAGCTTTTGTACTTGCTATAATGTTTAGTTAGACAAAACCTATGAAATTAATTTTTGAAGTCCCTGTCTTTTCTTCAAATAAAATTTGGAATTTTATTCTTTTCTTTCATCCCATCTCATAGAAAGTACTTCAACTTAATGGCCAAACTGTAAATATTTTACACTTTTTATATGACTAATGATGTAGAATATTGAATACGAAAAATATATCTGAAAATGTTCTTATCAAAATAGGCTATATTTAGTTCAAAGCCCAAGGAATTCTGGAAATCTGGGGGAAAGAAACATAACATCCTGTAGCAAATTTGAACCATCCACAGCCATGGCTAATTCTTTGGAGTTATATATCAGAATATTATCCTTAGATTACTTGAATATCCTCTAAACATTAATTATCTGGTATTAAAATATTATCATAAAATACTTCCTGTTTTCCATCATGCATATTTTCACACACATGAATAGGAAGCAAGTATAATTTGTACTTAAAGCACACCTTTGCACCACCACAGCTAAGAATATGGTTCAACACCTGTGTTGCATCCAAGAATTTCTTGGTAGTCTACATTTTTTTTCTTGATTATAAACAAGTGACTAGTGGGCTACTGAATTCTGATCAAGTTTGAAATTCAGGCAGAACATCAGCCAAAATTTCTTCTAGAAGGTATTTATTCCCAAAAGGTGAGCTTGGACTCAAATGTCTCCAGTGGTTTGCTAGGCTTAGGTGCTGCCTACAACCTGGTTAAATTTCTATAGTATAGCAAAAAGCAAAGCAGAAGGGAAGATTATTTTTTTCATTATTGTGTTACAGGAAAGACTACTTACCTTCTGTAAGTATTCTTAGAACTACAAGACTTCATCTTTAAATGGAAAATTAGAATTGGATCAAAGACAACCTAGAAAACAAAAAGAGAAAATGAAAAAAATCTTGAGTGATCCTGCAGCTGTAAGAATTAAAGCATAGCTGAGCTTAAATAAATTCTCAAACCCTATATCTTCAAACATTCAGATGTGAAACCAGATCAGAAAAGTGTCTAATGGGATTAAACCTGTATCTTATCTCAAAGCCCTTGCTTTTTGGTGAACTTAGGGCTTTGAGGTTATAATGATGTATAATATCAACAACATAAACATTCTCATTTTGAAATGAAATAGCCATAGAAGATGTAATATTAGCTTGCAGCTATAAGGTTCCTTTATAGTTACAGTGAGCACAAATCTTTCATCTCATCGTTTTGTTTTGTTTTTTGTGACAGTATTGCCTAAGGGCTTCAGTGTGTAGTATTTTATTCTTTGATTATTTTGCACTACCTTGCCTTCTTTACTAATTGTGACTTTTGAATCATAGTGCCCATATTCTAGAGGAGTTCAGAAAAGAGATAGGGTTCATTGTAAGGATGTACAGGCTGCAAAAGAAAGTCCAGTATTTTCTTCATCCCAATTTCTCCCTCACCATTCTTCTCATATCTGCTGTCCTTCTTAGGTGAAACTCATGAAAGTGCCTGGCCCTTGCAGGAAATTGGTTAGAAAGTAACAATAAAGTTTTGTTGTACCTTCACTGTTAGTTGTATATCTTTGCAAGAATAAGAGTAATAACCCTCTTAATAATTCTCTTTGCTTAACCATCAAGCCTGAGTTAAGATATTCTTAGTAATGTAGATGGTCATTACTTTGTTCGTTAAATAAATACCAAATATGGAGAAACAAATTATAAATACAACTAATTCCAGACCGATCAAGAAAATCGTTTAGATACAAATCGCAATTAGGTAGAAAGAGTGGTCTGTGAAAGAGCAGCCAATGGACCATGGTTCATAAATGACTCTGAGGTCTAAAACTCTTCGTACACTATAGTGATTACTAATGACCTCTTTCACAATGATAATTACTGCAAATCCATACTTATTTCATGTTTGGCAGTAGGACCATCTGATTAACCAACTGATTTATCTACTGTTCATGTCACTGCTGGACAGCTGATGAAGTAGGCTGTTCATTTCTTCTGCTACAGACTACAGGCGTAAAATGCGTTTTCTCTTCTTGGATTACAGAAGGAGCTAAACTCAAATTGCTGAGCATTGGTTCTGCATTCATTGCATCTCCTTTAGTATGAGGCAAAACTCTTTACATTGCCATTTATTTTAAGATTATTTTCTTCTTTTCCACCAACAGTTCCTATTTTCATAGATTCATAGAATAGATCAGGTCAAAATTGACCCACTAGTGTCCCTTGCAATGAGCAGGGACATCTTTAGCTAGATCAGGTTCCCCAGGTTCCCTCAAACCTGACCTTGAAGGTTTCCAGGGATTGGTTATCCACCACCTCTCTGGGCAACCTGTTTCAGTCTTTCACCACCCTCATAATAATTTTTTTTTTCCTTATATACAGTTCTAACTTCCCCTCTTTTGGTTTAAAATCATTGCATGTTGTCCTATCACTACAGGGCCCATTAAAAAAATGTATCCTCATCTTTCTTCTAGGTTGACTTTAACTATTGGAAGGTTGTTTTTCTGAGTGTGAGGGACAACATTGGAAGATTGGTGGTACAGAACTCATAAAAGTAATGTTAGTGTATTATAAAATAAGCTAAATGAGCTAATTTGATTTAGCTCAGATATCTCACAATTCATACTATCAGTTTATATTTGAGTATAAATCTCCTTAGATTCTATATTTGAAGATATAAATCAAAGTGTCTCCACAATGAAGATAAACCCGTAAGTTGGAGTGCTTTATAAACGTCCATGAATAAAATTCTATCTATGAGCTTGGAACTTGTAAAGCAGTGCCTCAAGTATACATGTATTTCTGGGTATCACTAAGCCTTATCAAGGTCAATCTTCACCCTTCTTTTTAAGGTTTTAAACTGTACCCCACTCTCAAAGGGATGTTTTTGTCTGATCCTTGTAGCAAAGACTCCACTGTGTTCCCTTCCCCAGCTCCACTGCTGAATGGCAGCTTAGGTTTCCACTCTCAATAAAAACAATAACTAATATTGTGTTATAAAAAAGATCTTTCATTTGCTGCCTATGCATGGAAGAAGCTATGAAATCTTGATTTAAATGGTCAAATGCTCTTTACATACTACTTTTGCAAAGTTCATAAACAATCTTATAATCATATCCAAGGAGCTACGTGAAGAGCACTGCAAAGGGTCTGAGTTCAAACACTCAAAAATAAGGGGAAAAAATGATGTATGAGGTTATAAGTGTAATCTCAGTTCAGCAGGAATTCAGGTGTGATAGGAGCATGAATCAAAAGAGTTCTGAAGATTTTTCTGCAATTTTCATCAAAGTGAGCATGCCTAAAGCACCAAAAATCTTTGAACCAGAGGAGCTATGTTTTTTCTTAGAAGTGAAGTAAAATCAAGGAGTATTTTTTAAATGGAGAAAACTTGGTGTAACTATAAACAGGTTATTCTCATTCACTGTGTCCTTGGAAGGCTCATCCTTCCCTTCAGGTTCAGCAATCTTTCATCAGGTTTCAATAAACCCGTATGTAGTCCTATCTGTATCCCTAGGAAAAATATTTTTCTTCTCGTTGCCTCTGATCCCTGACTGTCTTTTTCCCAGACCTCTGAGGAGAGGCAAAGAGAGATGCCAACACAGTGAACTACAAAATCATGGACAAAATTTGTGCCATCTGTCACTACCTGCTCTAAGGACATATTCACACTTTAGATACTTAGCTTAGCCTTGCCAGGTCCCTGGGAAGTAGTTGCCTGGTCTAATAGATTCAGAGTACACAAGTAAAGTCATTAAAAATAGATTATAATTCTTTTAAATGGCTGGAAAATAATTCTGTGTGCAAAAGTGAGATGCGATTATACAGTAAGCAGTGAGGCCTCTGTTGATTCAGTACTCCTGCCTGTCATCCTGAGAAGGCAGCTTGCTATAGCATGATTACATAAAATTTTAAAATGGGGAGAGTGTTCTGATTAGTCTAGCTGTATAACTATAGGACACAACTGCATATCTGGCAGCAGTTACTGACCAGTGAGTCAGTAACTTTTTCATCCCATTTTCTGTGTTCCCAGCTCCCTACCAATGTCATCAATAATGCACTTCATAGGTAAGATTAGGGAAGAAGCAAGGTGTGGGAACATCTTAACATCAGTTAAGATTACATAACACACTCTTTTGTGTGGAAAAGAAGATTTAGGGAAGAAAGAATGAGAAGCAAGTAACTTTGAAGAAAGCAAGTAGAATTTAGGCAAATAAGGAAATTATGTCGCTGAGGAAGTATGATGCTCTTGTTTCTATGCTGATGAGAGAAGATGCCTATTTATTGAGCCTGTTGGTATGAAGATAGATAGGAAGCTTGGAGTTGTGTGAATGCTCTAATGCTGTTTTGACCTTCTGAATTAGGAAACAAGAGCCAGATTTTAGCTTTAGAGTTTCCATTATAATTACAACAGCAGATATCTTTGAATGATTGCACAGCTACCATGTCACCAGTCTGTAGGTGTGATATAGCTAATGCCACACAAAAATTCACTTCTGCCTCTAGACCAATATGGACCAATATAAGATCCTCTCTAATTTTGTCTGGCATTGACATGACCATGACAGTTTATGTCTGGAAATTAGCAGCCCACAATTGATCACCTGTATCATGTGAGAGTATGTCTCACCAGTGAGATGTAATGACATGTACCCAGATTTACCATGATAAATAAATATGGGGGGACATTACAGCTCATCCATCAGAGAACCAGTGACTGGTAGAAGCAAGAGCAACCCAAGAGCCATCCAAATGCTTCAAATGATGTGGGCATCCAGCACCACAAAACTAGCAGTTTCTTCTTCTCTCCAAGTGCTCATTGGTTCTTGCTGGGTCCCTAGTCCTCTCCAGAGCCTGTGACCACCACAAATTTCCATCCATGCAGCAGTACTATATACACTGAGAGACAGGATGTAGAGCTTATGTGTGGGTAGCTTGTGCATAAAGCAAAATAGACTTGGCCTGAGGACACCTCTTTTTTTTTTTCCAGATGTAGTGTTTGCCCCAAAGAGGTTTATGACCTTCTCATTGTGCATGATGGGACACCTGATTCTAAAACAAGAGCCATCTTTGGGAGTAGCCTGGTGGAGTAGCATAGATAGAGTCACTGATATTTTTTTTTTCTTGTTCCGTTATTTTTGTCACATGCTTTATTGTCATAACTTATGGCACTGCGGATATTCCTTCTGTTCTCTTCCATGCACAGCAATACAACTGTAGACAGATATGTCAGTTTTAAAGAGAAGCATGTCCTACTGAACTGTTATTCCAACCTGTAATCAAAATTTTTGAGTTGTGGCTGAAGTTCAAGATATTCCAAAGTAAACTAAAGCTTCTAAGGTTCAAACAACCTTAATCAATAAATTGTTTGCCAGTAAGAACTTTGCACCCTTTTCACCCTCAGTGGCAATATGATTCTCTGGAGGGAACATGTGTCTTTTTAACTGCCTTTTCCAGTTAATAGACTGTATTTCACCTTGTGACATGAGAATAAAATAAATCTTGTTTTACCTAGTTTTGCAGCTATGGTACCTGTTTCCCTCCCAGAATGCAAAATGAACTCATCTGACCAGAAAAATGGAGTCAATAAGATCCTAGTTCATTTTAGTCAAAATCACATTTACCACTCCTACAGTCTGGAAGTATTTTTGTGCTGAGCCAATGCTTTTAAGCTGTCTCTCTGCTAAGCTGCTGGTCTCTTCTTCCTGCAAGATGTCTACATCCACAGGTCAGATTAGTCCTTTCACAAAATGTAAGAAAACTAATGTAGCCTGTCAGGTTTACAGCTTAGTTAGATATATTTTTTTAACTTCTCATAAAGGTTTAAATGCTGCAAGACCCTCTAAGTAGGATCATTAACCTGTTTACTATTAAAAGAAAAAACTAGAGAGAGTTGTCCATTATTAGAGAAAAGGTAGTTTTCCAGCAAAGCTGTCTTCAGAACAAATGTTCCTGTGATAATATTGTACTTGTTGCAGAAACAACACAGCCTTTACTCTGCACTGCTACTTATAATCAAAGTTTCTGAATCCTCATCTTGCACCAATATCTTCATAAACAACAAGGGGTTCTTAAGAGGTACGGCCTTTCCAGCACATCCCTTGTCAAGGATGCAGTCAGGAAGTGTGTTAAATGCAAATGATGTAGAAATCTAGAGCTGTATCACAGAAATAGGTTAGAGATGCAGCATGGAATTAGAGATGGAAGGTTGTTTATCACATTTTTTGTGAAGTCTGTTCCATCCCACAGATTTCTCCACTGAAATCCACTCTTGTCTCAAGGTATGAAGGAGTATGGAGTACAAATGGAGCCATGAGATAGCTTTTTGCCTCTATCCTTTGCCTTCTTTCTGGATGTAGCAACAGATTATTTTGATCTTTCACACTAGATCTAATTGTCAGTGAAGATGGTAGAAAAAACAAGTGCTGAAATTTCCAAAGGTAAACTCAGAAATATTGCAGAACTAAGTAAACAAGTAATGACTGCCCCTTATTTGTCACAGCACGGTGTTCTCTGATTTAAATAACCAGAGAGCCAGCAGGGACATCCTACTACAAAGCATTGTATTCTATTGTATCTATTGCTGTACTAATAATAATACATGACATTTTTTATTACAGACAATCTACCAAGCTTATCAATGTTCAAAATTATCTAAACATCTCTGCAAATGTATTTTGGAGCTAAAGTTATCTATGTTCAAATTATTCTTTTCCCATTTTCAGAAGTTGCTTTTGCACTGAAAAATTCTTTACTCTGTCCCCTCTAGATCATGTATCTTTCATGAGAGCAGTGTGTCTGTAGTCCAGCTGAGACCTTATGGTTATTAGACAGCAAGAAACTAAGGGTCATTTCACAACAGCGATAGCTGGAAGGCCAGCAGTTCTGTGGAGCACTGAATCCTATAATGACTGTTCTAAACAACTGGTGAAGAACTCATAGCTATTGATCCAAGCATAACACATCATGCTAATGGAATATCCCCTCCAAAGAGTTTCTACCTGGACCTACATGCAGTAAGAGCAGATTTTCACACTCTTCCAGTGACAGCATAATGATGAAAGTAATCAGTCTTCATCTTTCAGAGTCTTGCAGTACCTACTATAAGATAGAGATATAATTGGAGCTTCTCCAGCTGACAACAGAGTCAGTTTGATGTGAGGATAGGGCAGACATTGCCACATTCATCTGTCCTGTCTTTGAAGTACAACCAAGATTAGACATATGAGATGGTTGAAACTACAGTTTTGCAAAATGCAACAAAAGTAACAAATTATCAGAAGTCTACATTAATAGCATTTATCAGTAGACCTGAAACTACCTAAAACTATCTCAGCCCTCCCATCCCATGACCATATTAATCTCATTATCCTGTCTATTTCTGAAAATGTCAGGAAAGAATATGCCTTTTTTGGTGTGTTTTGATGTATTATATGAATGGGACACAGAAAGCATGTATTTAAGCCCTAATCGTTTCCAAACCTCCGTGCTGGCTATTTTACAGGGAATTACAACCCTCTTGCTGATTTGATTCTCACCAATCAGCTTCCTTCTCAAGCATCAGTTTAACTGCTGCTCCTTTACCACTTTGGTTGGGATTGGGGCATTCAGCTCTCAGCGGTGCTTCAATATGTCTATCTATGCCAGGGAGACAGCACTACAAAGTAGAAAACAGCTCCATTGGGGGGGTGGGACTTGGACAATACATATTAATTAACTGCAAACTGCAATGGTTTGGGTGGGGGGGGGCTTCTTTGTGTGTTTGTTTTGGGGGGTTTGTTGTTGTTGTTGCTGTTGTTTGGTTGAGGTTTTTTTGTTTGGTTGGTTTGCTGGGGATTTTTGGTGGGGGTCTGTCGGCTGTTCTTCATTTTTCTTGAGAGCAAGGACTTAATGCAAAGCTCTTCTATTCACATGAAGGCAGTAACATTACACCTAACACGATAATTTTTCAGAGAGGTGGGAAATATTCAATTTCATGGCAGTGTTACGTATAAGTACCACTTGCAGTTGATATTCTAGTAGTGCTGCTGAAGAACATGAGTCAACCGTGGGAAGCGGGTTCCATCTGACTGGACGTCATTACACAGCTTACTACAATAATGCTTTAGCTAGATGACTGCTGCCCCAAGCGTATGAAAACTTCCCATGTAAACATCTAATTAACAGTCTTCAATTTACAAGAATATTGTTTGAATGAAATTTCAAGTTTCTGCTCTTCTTCTGCTCTGTATTGCTGAAGTTAATGTTAACAGTTCAAGCATAGCAGGGTTTGGCTGTTTTGAGATGTGTCTTTATCTTGTATGAGCCATAATACAATCATGTAGTTGAATGGAATTATTATTTTATACTGGCTAAAGATCTGCATCCTTGAGCACCTGGTCTATTTGAGTTTTACTTCTTGTATATAAGGTCTGCCTTTGAATATTAATGTTGCTTTTCTAACTACCAATTGAAACATGGAAATATCTTAGAGTAACTAAAGTTTCTTGTGTATTTTTCTTTTCCTGGGGGGATCATGCAGTCCTTGCAGATGTTATTATTTCTAAAGCTTCTGAGGAAAATAGAGTAAGTTAATAATTCATTGCTGTCACTTAGAAACATGGAGAAAATTATTGTGATAAGGCTTTTCCTTGAAAAGAAGGAATCTTCTCACAGTAGGAGGATATATCTGACATTGAAATAGTATGCAAAAAAGAGGAATACATTTAATTATTAAAAATATTTAAATATTAAAATAGATATTAAATTTAAATGGGTAAAGAGTATGATATGGATTTTTAAAAATATGAAAGAATAATTAATAATTGTAGAGTATTTTCAGCCTATTTAAAGATAAATTGTTCTAAACCAATTGTATTTTATAAAAGCTTTTAAAAGTAGTCTTGGACTTCAATGCAGGGCAGAAAAGACCTTAAATGGCCTTTCCTAACAATTTCTTGAACAAGTGTTTCTAGAACACTTATCCTGACATGTCTTCTGAGTAATGCTCCTAGTTCTTTCCTTGTACAAGATGAAACACATTTGAGGGTAAAATATTTGAGCAGCAGGACAAAATACCAATTACTAAATTGTTATTAAATTTTCAATGTGTACCAACACTTACTTGAGCATACCAGTAAAAATGCAGAATAATTTAAATATCTGCTTGTTATATAATTTCTCTAATAGATTACTAATCTGAATTTCTGTTACATTTACAGTTAGGCTCTATTTCAGTTTATTACCTTCAGAATTTAATTTTTAGCACCTTTCATCCTTGACCTTGGTGCTATTAATGGAGTCTTTAAACAAACTATGTCCTTAAGTTTTGGGTTGAATAAAGTCATTAATGCAAGCATTAAAGCATCATTTAAAATAATAATGACCAGCAGATTCATACAAAAAAAAAAGCACTCCCAAAACCCCTCCAATTCTGACATATCAGTATTTTCCAGACTTTACTGCACAGAAACTCTGCAGAAATCATATTTGTTTCCTATGTTTAGAACAGAACCTACATTTGTTAGCAAAAAAAATCTTCTAGTGTCATCCGCATGAAATTTTATTTACATACAGTTTTTTTATTTACATACATACACACATACATACATATTTTCACCAGTGAGAGCTGTGTATTTTCATGCACAAATGTTCCTGTGCAACAAACAGGAAGGACAAAATGAGAGGCCTGGCTGTGGCTCCTTGGAAAGAAACTGCCCTAAGACTGTTTGCATAGATTAGCCTAAACAGAGCTGGAAGTAGTTTGTGGTACATTAATAATAAGGCTTAGCATATTCCAATGACCTAAGATATCACACACAGGAATTGCACCATTATAAATGTTTGAAAACATGAAGTGAAGAAAATCCAAATAATTTCATGCTTTGCCAAGGGACTGTGCCAAATATAGGGTTTTTTTCTAATTAAGTCAACAATATTAAAATAAAAACCACTCTATCTAGGGTAGTATTATTAAAAAAATGTATATAAAGTAGATTTTCTTTTGCTTATCTAAGTGGCTTTACTGTGGCAATAACTCACATCCATTTTCTTTAAGCATTAGAGGTTTGTGCATCTATTATGAAGGAGCAAGAAGAAGCAAAGGGGAATGAGATGCCCAAAGCCATTCACGGAGAAATAAAGGTTTCAACTATTTACAAATACTTGTTCTGATTCCCTGTAGTCTACATTAAAGGAAACTGACAGATCCCAAACCCAAACTAATGTCAAATGACAGATTGCTCAGATCAGAACACTGTGAGGGGCCACAGGCTAAATGAGTCAGTGCAGCTTCTCTCCATTTGCAACTTTAAAATTCTTATTTCCAACATGCAGACAAACCAATTTCATACTCCTGATTTCCAATCCAAGTGAAAAATGCAGGGGATGATTTTCCAACCCCCTATATTTTATATATATTATTTTTTAATTCCATTTGGTAGGTGTTAAAGTTTGCAAAGGTTTTAACTAAATGTTGTGCATCCCTGATCGCTGCAGTTATGCTATAAAAATTTACTTTAGTTTGAAAGTCAAAAGATAATACCAAAAGAATTGAATGAAAACAGAGGAAGATACTAGTACCTATAGCCTAACCAAACTACCCATTGCTAATTCTTCACCCCCACCAAAAATGGCCACACATCTGACTTCTAATTTTTCTTACTCTGTAATTGTTATTTAAAAAATATAATCTCCAAGTTAATTTCTATTAAGATCCAGACACTGTCCCCCTGTCTGTGCAACCAATCCTCAGTAAAATCCTGAGTTGTTGTGTAGCAATTCTAATGTTTCCTGCCTCAACAGCTCAGCTGCTTTGGCATCCAAAACCAATTCCTGCCACGGCATCAAGACATCTGCTTGTGAGAATCTGCTATGAATGATGCAACAGAAAGAAAATTAGAGTTTCCATTTCTCGTTATCTTAATCTTGATGGAAGTCTCTGCTCACTGATTTAGCATGTGATATGGAGAACAAATGCACATCTTGGCCCCAGTGGGTCAAGGTAAAACCATCCCTGGTGATAAAGAAGCCTAAAAATTTCCAGCATCAATTTCCAACATACAACAATATGTCCTCTATCAGCTGTAAATAATATCTGAGAATTTCTATGGTGGGTGATACCAGATATTAATGAATTAATATTTTTTTCAGTAAGACAGTGGAACAGTCAAAGTATCTGCACTACTACCACATTTTATTTATTTATACCTATTAATCAAAGGACAGATAATATGGCAGGCAGAGTAGATGTCCTTTTTTTTTTAATGCCAAAATAATGATATCTGTATTTCTCATTTCTTACTCCTTCCTCTCAAAATAAGAGCAAAGTTTATGGTCAGTCTCAAAAGTTTTCTGTGAACGGAGCAGCAGGAAGGGAAAAAAATTGCTATATTTTAGTCAAAATACTGCAAAAAAAGCATGCAAAACTTCCCATACAAGCAACTCTTACATATCCTATCTGACTCAGTGTCATTTTCTAAATCACATAAAAGCTAAAGGAAGCTGAACTTTGTCAGTCACACTTGTGGGGACCTCACACTCTGTACACCTCCATCAGCATTTTTGTTACTCAGCAGTGATTAAGAGAAGGTGTTTCAGACTGCCAAATAAAGGACATCCAAATACCATCTATAAGAAAAGATCCAGCATTTCTTATGAGCCTGACTTCCATCCATCAGCCTCTTAGCAGAAACTTGGTCTCAGAGAAAACCTTTCTTCTCACATCAACATCACAAACAGCATGGAATTCCATCCTTCCAGATAAAGCAGCACATTCTTTATCAAGGACTTAATTTCCCTGGTCCATACTTCATTGCTGAAAGAACAAAATTGACAAAATTACTGATCTGAGTGAGCTAACGCATTTTTGTTTATGCAAATGTACTAAGCATGTTTTCCAATCTAAAGTGTTACTGGTGAATATAAACAGTAATGTGAAAATATTATCTGAAAACTGTAGTTGCTAAGTATTTTGCAGCATTCCAGTGTTAAACTAAGTCCAATTCTGAAAACTTAGAGTGGAAAATTTATGCTCTCATTTATGTTTCTATGCCTTTGTAGCAGTTCTCAAACTAGTTTAATGGATTACACTGTCATTCACAAAACTGACATTATAGAAATGCTACTCATATGTATGTCCAAACTTTCTGATGTTCTGGACAAGAAAACCACAGGTGCTGCAAGTTGAGCATCCAACAGCTGCACTATTTCTGATACAATCAGAGTGGAAAACTATAATATGCAGAGATATAAGAATCACTTTGAAATCACATTCAATTTCAATTTAGCTCCTTTAATTATTAATTTGTTGGGGGGTTCAGCTTCCTGGGCAGTGAAGCCTGTGGCTAATTGATTTCGATGTCTGTTCTTGAAGCACTTACATCCTCTCACAGGTCTTCTGTCACATTTGTCAGAACAGTCTAATGGCCGTTTCTGCATGAGCAGGCAGCATGGATCAATACAAGAAACAAAAAGTTGTTGCTATCTACACTGTCCACTGTCCAAAGTTTCTCTTTGGAATAGCTCTGGCTTCCACAGATGCATTCCTGTTTTCATCTCAAAAGCAATTCACTCCTCAAACATCTTTCCTGGTTTAGTATCAGCTGAAGTTCAGGTGCTCAGACTGCTTCATTTCACAAACCAAGCCCACAGCAAGTGGGGACACAATGAGAAAATCAATATCCATGTCTTGCAGCAGCTGGGATTTTGTCCCACAAATTATGTCAGATCATGAAATGTACTTATATCTGGGGAATTAAATTAAAATTTGGGGGTGAGATTTAGTTCCAGGTTGAGATACCAAATTATGGAGATCTACAATATGAATTAGACATCTGCACTTTTTTACCTTTAATAGAGGTTCAACTGACTGCTGACAAGATCCATGAATTAACATTTAAAATAGAAATGAGTCTCACGTGAAGTTTTAATTTTACACACAGCCTCTAGAACAAAAGGTTTTCTATCCTCCCTGGTCATCATGTTGATCCTTCCAAATGTCAGCTTAATTAGAATTAATCTTTCGGAATACTGATGATCAAAATTGTCCTTATTATGTTTCCTCAGCCCTTCATGTATTAATACTTCCATAAAGAGATGCAGGTTGCTATCTGATATACTCTAGGGTTGCATTTTCCTTTACTGCATGGTCCTCTTAGCTCAGACACACAACTACTACTTTTCTACAAATCTGGTGCTTGGTTTCTGGCATAGTATAAAAAGTAATTTCTCGAAAGAAAGAAAGAAAGAAAGAAAGAAAGAAAGAAAGAAAGAAAGAAAGAAAGAAAGAAAGAAAGTCTTTTCTTCAACCAGTTTCTTAACAATCCTTAATTTTTGTATTAAACGTATTTAACTAGTCATGTGAGTTTCAGCATGAAACTCATGCTTGAAACCCATGAAAGATTAAATCTGCATTTATTTTTTCTAGAAAATAATTCTTCCTATTAAATATTATAATAATTTAATCTCATTCAGTATACTTAAATTAACCCATGTTCAATGTTACCTCAAGTCCATTTGCTGTTATATCTTGATTTCCTTTCCTAATAGTTACTGCTAAAAGCTTTGTTGCAGTTGATCTCAAGAAAACATGCTTTTTTACATCAACACATTAACTCTCATCTCGTTTTCTTCATGTCATTATACAGATAAAAACTCTTTTCTACAGAGACACTGATTTTGTGCCACTATTTTTCTGAAACCTTTTATGCACAACATCCGTCTCCTTTATGTGATGACAATGATTTTTCGTACACTTAAATACAACAATCTCCAAACTCTCACCTCAATCTCTCAACCATCCTTTCTCTCTGTTCATCTATCATCTTTCCCTCAGTTTCTAGTTAGTTAATAATTTAGGGCTGTTTCTTTTCCTGAACTGTCCTTAATTCTACCTCAGTCCTATTCTCCTCTCTTTGCTTCCCTTCTATTTATGAAGTAAAAAAACTTTTTGCTATGATACTTTTTTTTTACTAAAATATGTAGACATGCTATGCAGGTGGTCTCTCTGTGACTGAGAGATATTGGCAGGGAAGGAAGAGAAGTCTATGTTCCTGCTGTGTGCAGCAAGTATTATATGAATAAATAAAGCATTTCAGTTTCTATCATAACCAGACCTCTGGCTTTTTTTCCCAAACGCACACAAAAAATGGGAGGACAGATGAGTGTTAGGCACCTTAAGGAAAATATTAATTTCTGAGCCAAATAATTCAACAGCAAATGTGTTTGCAATTCCTTTGATTGAGTGAAAGATCCACTCTTTCCCTCATGGATAACAGGAGCTTTTAACTACATAGAAACGTAATTGATAATATCCATAAGATCCATTAGATAATCTTCCATATGCATCTAACTTTCTTTTCCTCCAAGGTCAGAATTTCAAAACTGTTTTATATCAGGAGTTAAAGTGTGTATACGCTTCTATCATTTGCAAACATTAAAGGAATAGCCTTTCATTTTTCTGATCCTGTCAGTATATTAATGAGAACTATCACTGTTCTGCAAAGACGATTGCCATACAAATGATGTCATCAGAGCACTGAAAACTGAGCATGTTGATAGAATTTTTTTTTTTTTAAGTATACCAAGATAAAATGAAGTAAGCTTGCAACCCTGTCAGTTTCTTCAAAGGTGTGACATATTGTAACAAAGTTTCAAGCCGCCTTATTTCTTGGAAAAAAAAATCCAAACCCTCAAAACTCTAATGCAGAGTCATTTGCTTAATACAATAATACTTTCCATAAAATTACCTTTAGGCAAGTAATGTGACTGAAATACTGGTATATATTTTCTTTAGAGAAGGATGGGAAATGCATCCTCAGGTTGTACTGGGGAACCCTGGAGCTGACATGTCCTTCCTCTGCCCCATTCACTTTTAAAGCTATTATTTTCTTCTGCTGTCTGCTGCGAGCAGTGAGTGGTTTCACATCTGAAGTGAACAGAAGCACATTTTTCACTGGAATGAAATTCTGTTTTCTCCACCATAATGTTTATAAACCTCGGATAATAAACCACTTTCTCACAGAGTCAGAAAAAAGGGGATATCATTCTTTTTCTTGAAGAGAGGAAGAAAGAAAGAAAGAAAGAAAGAAAGAAAGAAAGAAAGAAAGAAAGAAAGAAAGAAAGAAAGAAAGAAAACATAGTCTCATTAATTATTTAATTTTAACACATTATTGAATTTTAAGACTATGTAAATCACTCCAAGTATAAATCAAAGGCAACAGCTTTGAAGTTTAATACACCCAGCCTACAAATGTAATTCCTTACCTCTTTTTCTGCTGAAGAGCCCAACCCAATCCTGTCAAAAGTGACATACTCCTGATTAAATACCTCTCAAGAGTAAAATACGACATTGTACCCTCCATGATTTCTGATCAGAGACTCCACAGAGGATTCCCAGCAGAAGGAACGTCAGTCTATAGTGTATCAGCCAGAAAGTCCTCTCTGGACAGGTATATCTAAAAATCCACCCACCCCTGGGAAAGGGTCACCCACCTACTTATTTAGATTCTCTAACACATAGGTCTTACCTTAGTTTTCAAATACAGGAGAAGGAAGAACCCCATGTCCTCCCCCACTTCTATGGGATAACTGAAAGAATTTGTGAGGGTTATCTGCTTCCAGTGTCCATGCCTCCCAGCCTGCATCTCCTAAGACATTCGAGAGAGTTGTAACCACCACCTAACCTGGGAAAGGATACACAACACCTGCAAGCAGGGCTTGGCTTAAATGCCATCTAAGAGTTGTCATATTCCTTTTAGGCTCCCAGTTCTCTGTCAGGAAAAGAGCCATGATTATTTACTGCTCTTCCAGGGCTGCAACTCTAAGATAGAATTAATTCAGGGTCTTTGTCATTTTAGAAGTGAAAAAAAAAGTGTTACTTTACATGCTGCTTCATGGACTTTATGATTAATATTTTGCAAGTAAAAACAAAATTTGAAACTCCTAAATGTGAGCAGCTGAATATTTCTCATGAATATGCTTTAGTGGGGTTACTTACCAAGAAGTATAGTGGAGCTGCAATTATAGACTCAGAGAAAAAAATAAAAGCTCATCTACAAAAAAGCAAAGATTATTTAAGTCCTTTTGCTACACTGGGCTGTGATGCCATAAATCATGTTTTGACCAGATATAATTAATTTTATAAGGTTTTTCTTGTCTTCTTTTTAATTTTGGTTCCCATTCTTCTCAGATCTGATTTCTAAGGTCATTTCTTTTCTAGATGAAATAGCCTGTGCTTGATATTGAAATGTGATTTGACAATAATATAGTGGTGAAACTTTGAAGACAAATTATGAAGGATTACCTTTTTTACTGTTCTACAAAGGTTTCATTACAATTCACCCTTAATAAGTGTCATAGGATACTAATCCACTGATGCTTCCTTGGAAATTTTGAATTAAGGAAGGAGTAGTAAAACGGATTTATTAAAACCTTTTTGAAAGAGAGGATAATTCAGTTATCATCTTCATCATCCCTTGTCACAGAGGAAGCAGTCCTTAATCCTATTTATTATCTCTGAAAGATATCATCATGGAATTTGGCTGGTAGAATGGGAGAGATATTTATATATTTATGGATTTATCCTTTCCAGGATAACTATTCTTCCACATGGGAGTCTGCGAATCCTGAATGCTTCCAAGTCTGATGAAGGGCGGTATTTGTGCCAAGGTGTAAATGTATTTGGATCTGCAGAAATCATTGCATCAGTATCTGTTAAAGGTATGAAAAAATTCTTTGACAGTAATGATGATTTTTTTTTTTGACTAGTATTTCAATATTACTTAGAATCCCCAGCCAACCATAAAACAGCGTTCTCCAAGCAGAATAAAAAAACATTTCCAACAAGCTAAGGGGACTAAACTCCATCTGGTCAAACATTGAATCAGATTGCACACTCCAGCTGTTATATTGTAGGCATGTCATAAGGATTAGTGTATATATTAAATCACTCAAACTATAAATAATTCTATAATTAAAGGAATCGATATCCCATTTAACATATTTTATCTTTATATGTTATATCTTTATACTTCACTTACCCCTAACTTTTTCTGCATGAGAAGAAACCTTTAAATTAAAGCAATAATTGTATCTATATAAAATCCAGAGAAAGGTAGTGCCTTAGAAGATTAATAATAATAAAACCACTGAGTAGCAATCCATTTTCCATTTCTGAACCTTTTTTTTTTCATTTTGCAGCTGAATTCATGGATTTTCTTTGCAGGTGTTCAAGCCTATTGACTTCATTTTTCAAGCTTCTTCTTTGAACCTGCAATCCAGGAAACATCCTCTCCTATTTTATGTGACAAAACTGAAACTTTCATGCAATCACAAGATTCCAGGTGCTGCAGCCTTAAAAAAAATAAAAAAAATTTAAAAAATAGTGCCATTTTTCCTGAAACTAATAGAATTAATTAATTAATCTATTTTAGATGTCCCATAGATTTCTCTTTAGGATGCTGCCTTATTGACTCCACGAAGTTGCTTGTACCTTCTTATCTCCAGTGACATATTTCAGCATGCATTATGAATATATTTCATTATTTGACTGTCTGCAATTCTTATTAAAAGCAAATATAAACTCTGAGTAGACACAGCAGTACTCAATCCTATTATTTTGGTCTGCCACTATAAGTAGACTTCCATCTGAATATTCCTAACTCTTCTCTGTTTCAAGAACCTACAAGAATAGAGCTGACTCCCAAGAAGATTGAGTTAACGGTCGGAGAGAGCATCGTCCTCAGTTGCAAAGCCCTCCATGACAGCACAATGGATGTCACCTTCTACTGGACACTCAATGGGCAGCCAATTGACTTTGAGAAAGAAGGTGGACACTTTGAAAGCATCAAGGCAGTAAGTGACCATGCATTTGTCATCTCTGTGCTGAGAATTGTTAGAGAAATTTGCATGCTTTTATATGTCTACCATTTACCAAATTTTGACTAAACTGAGAGATAACTGGTTTCAGTTACATTGGAAAGAAATGTTAGATAGAGGAGTTGCAAACTGTAGATGACTAGAATTACTCCAAGTTGCTTTCTTCAGAATGATATTAAATTTAAACTTGTACATGTTATTATTAGTGATGTATCCGATAATCTTTGTGAGGGAACAGAAAGAGGTTTTCATCAAATCCTACTTACATTCTTCTGCTGATTTAATATAGAAAGGATGCTGCTATAAGCATTGATGTCTCTCTCACAGATAGCACAGCTGTCGAAATGCCCTCACCTCCAAATGCTTTACTTGCCTAGAATATATTTTAATATCTGAATGGCAAGGGCTATATCTACTAACTCCCCTGCATGCTGTACTTCCTTACCATGTAACCATTTTTTAAGTCAATAAGACTCGTATGGACAAAAATATGCATAACAATTTCAAGTATTGCCACTTGAGTCAAAAGGAGTTTGATATGATCAAATGGTATGATAGAGTAATTCAAACCTGTCTCATGTAAAATGATTTGAACATTTCTTAGTAAAAAGAAATATTTTAATGTGAACAAGTTTGGAAATGGAATCTACAGTCATTTAACTGAATCTTCCAGCTAATGAAATGTAAATCAAATGTCCATGCTATGTTAACAGAGAAAAATGAAGTTCATAAAGGTCAGGAAATTTAAAAACTTAATATATCTTATTTGAGTACAATGTAGCAAAGTTAACTTTGCATTAAAAACCTTGTCAGCTGCAATCAATTTATTCTTCTGCTTGCCTAAATGGAAGTTATATTCTTTATGAAATTCATATCCACTTGGTGGATGTTCATGTTTTTAAAATTTGAGTTTACTTCAATAAGCCTTTTAATTGAACAACATTAGTAAGGTATTATCTTAGTAGGGAGGTTCTTAGCATAGCTATCTTCATTTGAGGAATACAACACTCAACACTATTTATGTAAGAAGGAAAACTTTCACTCTTTTTGAACTTTAAAGTCATTCTTTGATTCAAGACAACAACCTATGATTACAATTTAACTTCAAACCATTCCCAAAAAGTTGAAATCTAAAACATGCTACATGGTTCTTTCCATGTATTTCAGCATCTCTCTTCAAAGAGAATTTTCAATCACTGGGAAAAATCCACAGGCTAGGAAATTTTCAAAGTAATTTCATATCTCATGTTAAAATAAAGCTAATTTAATATCATTTATCATATGAAAAAATAGGATTTTGTAGATCTCTTTCAAGAATTCTTCATTAACATCATTTCTACAAGAGAAAGCCTTCAAATTGATAGAAATAAGGTTTAGTAAAAGTGATCAAAGACGACATCCAATTTTCAGACAAATATTCATGCAAATCTCACTAAAATTACTGATTAACTGTCCTGACATGATTAAAATTTGACAAAACTTTGTAGATTTAAGCAGCTATTTGAGTTTATTACCTCTTCCTCCCTGTGCTGCTGGAGTGACGCTGCTACTTTACTAAGAGAAAATAGTGCTACTCACAGAATCACAGAATGAGCTGAGTTGGAAGGGACACACAAGAATCATTGAGTCCAGCTGCTGACCCTGCACAGGACACCCCAAGAGTCACACCGTGTGCCTGAGAGCATTGTCCAAATACTCCTTGAACTCTGTCAGGCTGGTGCTGTGACGACTGCCCTGGGGAGCCTGTTCCAGTGCCCAAACTCCCTCTGGGTGAAGAACCTTTTCCTGATACCCAACCTGAGCCTCCCCTGACACAGCTTCAGGCCATTCCCTTGGGTCCTGTCACTGGTCACAAGTGTGAAGAGATCTGTAGCTACCCTTTGCTTCCCCTAATAAGGAAGTAGATGGCAACAAGCACTCACCTCAGTCTCCTCCAGGCTGAACAAGTCTATTATAATGGTGTCAATACTCAGTGTCTAAATGAATAAGTGACTAATAGGATTTTAAAAAGTAGTTTATTAAGTAAAAATCTGAAACTTTTCTTTTCAGAGGCAAATAAACAATTTTTTTCCCTGAATCATTGTTTTCAACAAATAGCCAAATTCAGCTGATCAGAAAATATAATCAGTCTGGAAATAAAGGCATTATATATTTTGCAAAATATTACAGAATTAGATCCTGCCTTGTCACCATTAAAAACATATTGAAGTAGTGAAATAATATGCAACTCTAACAAAGTACCAAAATGAAGCATCAAACCCTGATATTTTTAGACTGGACTAGTTCCATTTGCCTTTACAAAATGGCCAGGCCATACCTTCTTTTCTAACTCATTTAAATGTCAAGAGATTTCTAGTTTTCATCCTAAAGAGTGAGTGGAAGTGTAGGATCAGGTGGAAGGGGGCTGAAAATAGCTGTTAGCACGTTGTTGGCAGGATGAGGGGTGGGGAGCTACATCCCTCTTCAGAACAGAAGTAACAAAACATGTTAGGACAATCGTCATGGAAGCTTTCTGAATGCTGTTGGAAACAAAATGTGACACATCTTGTGACACTCTTTTAAAGTAGTGGTTAAAATATCTTGATTTTTGCATTGAAATGAAGCTGGATCAGTTGAGAGGCGCACATCTTGAAAGTGGTGACTGTGGTAATAGAGCAATTTTTTTTGGTGTTTTGACACAATTCCCATACCTACTCATTTGTGGAATATTGTCAATTGTATCTCATTATCATTTCTAATAACTACATAAGAATGAGATTAATCAAAAGGTTAGAAATGTATTTCTCTATTTGACTGAAATCTAAAGCATGACCAAGTACCAGAGACAAAGGAAATAAAACTCCTTTTTTGCTGTCTTGTAATCTCCTTTAACCTATCCAGTTTCAAAGTTGAGATATGCAATGTGTTAAAGCCATAGGTTTATGAATGAAGAAAACAGGACCTCCAAGTCTGATAGAGTTCTATCTATATCAGTTATTTTGCTCTTCTGAATGGAAAACTTCAAAATTGTATGAGTTGATCCTGAACAAAATGCTTTTTAATGGAGTACATTTAAGAAAAATAATATCCTTTGTGTGCATGAAGTCACAGAATTATATGTCCATTTTTTTCTGCATGCACTGATACTTCATCAGATAAAAATATTTTCAGGTCTACCTGCAGTTTGCTTGTTCATTTTAAAGCCTGACAAATTAAACATTATTTAAATGGAGTTTATTAATAATAAAACCACAGTAAACTTCTTATCACTGCTTGTAGTGCTCATAAGACCCAAGTGTTATGTGTGATGAGCATCTTGATGCTTAATGCAGTGTTATAAAAGCTATCACCAAAGTAACATTTATTTGGGCTGTAGATAAATTTTCACTGACTAAAATTGCATGATCTCTAGCAAATACAATTAAAAAGAAAATCTTCTCTTACTAATAAATATTACTTTGCTTCTTTTGAAATTATATCAGTAGCTTTTGTACCAAAAAATAGGTCCTATAATTTTTCATCTTGAGAAGCAATTTTTTATACAAAACCAAAGGTATTTTTAGTGTTCTTTACTGACCTATCAATGATTTAGTACCCATACCAATTTAGGTACTTCAAGGACTTGCCTGGCAAAAAGATAAGTGATAAGGATGTCAACTTGTGCATGAAGGGAATGTTAAGGGAAATGAACCGGCTGAAACCACTGGAATGACTGCAGATTGCAGTCTAGGAGAAGAAAACATCTCAGATGTTGTGTATATGTAACTTCACAGTACATTTGGTGGAAGAACAATAATGTCAAGGGTTCTATAAAACCAGAATCTTTTGGCATTAGTGAAGTCCTATTTTGTCTAACAAAAGACTTGATAACATTTTAGGTTCTGTGAGGGATAATCTGTGGAATTAATAGAAAAAAAAATTGCATGGAAGTCTGAATTTCCAAAATTTTCTTGTAGCAACACAGTAAGCAATGAACTCAGAAAGTATAGACCTGCTTGCTTCTATTAGGATAACTTTGATTTTCTGTCCCTTGTGCCAAATCTAGAAGTCCCAGTCAAAATTCTATTCAAAATGTTCTCTCCTAAAATCTCTACTGACTTTAGTTTTCTCATAGACATATCCCATCTAAAAATCTCTGATTTTTTCAGTGGATTTTCATCCAACTATCACCATTCCAACTCTGTGCTTGAAGGCTGATACTGTTTTTTATAGCAGCCAAACAAAAAGATTTACTGTGACTATCCACAGACTGGTAAGCAACAACATTGCTCTTAATGCCCCTCACCTTGACTTTTCAGACTCAGGAAAGATTTGGTCTGAATATGGTCTTGGTCTTTGATCTTAGCTGAAACTGCCACCAGGGGAAGCAATAAGTACAACTGGTCATGTTATATTTTACAATGGTTATTTGTTCACATGGAAGTGAATGGAAATCTACTGTTTTACTTCAAAAAGGACTGTAGATACAAATTGGACAATGCATTTAATTCCTGCTTAGTTCATGGAGATTTCATACTGATAACCTAGAATTTGGCAAGTGCATAAATTTGTACCTTTGCTTGTATTATCAAGTCACTCCCTAATTTCTTGTAGTACTTTTATCATATTTGAGAAATTAAGATTGAAATTTACTAAGTGTTTCTAAATAGCTAAGAGCTAAGTTCTACGCTACACGAAATCAATTAAAACTGCAGACTGTTAATAACAATGTCTTTCCTCTTTATTGGATGTAAACCCAAACAAGGTTAATTAAACAGGGGTTTTACATAACACCCGTACTGCCTCCCCACATGAAGAAAACAGCAACAGTTGTCAGAAGCCTTGCAGAAGGTGACAAGCTCTATGCACAGTGAATTTCTGTTCAGGGTACAGCTACCGTATCAGCATCATTGCTACCAATTTGTTTCACTGTCTCTTGCAATCCGTTCCTGCTGATGGAAGAGGCTGAACACAGCCATTACTGTCAACTCTAATCTCTAGATATTTCAGCCCTATGCTCATTACCAGGTTTTGCCCACCTGTCATGCTACAGCAGTTACCTATTTGAGCAATCAGGAGCAGTTTAAAAAAAAATAAATCTCGTCTTTTGGTAATAAATAGTTATTGTAAATTAGGTAGAGTACTAAATGGAATAAGGATTTCTGGACTTTGAATTCTATGACTGGTAACTACAAATGAAAATCCAAGCACAATGAAGGCCACAGTGCAATACTGCACTTTACCCTGCGTTGCATCAAGACATA
>VWYO01022391.1:729411-798764 GCA_013400275.1 Rhadina sibilatrix | reverse complement strand
AAAAAAAAAAAAAAAAAACCCCAGTATGTAAATTGTTGCATGCAAGTGCTTGTGGCTTTGGCTTTTAATAGAGAGTAAGGGACAGAGATGATAAGTAACATCTTATCTTGTTTAGCCTGGAGAAATGGAGGCTGAGGCTTGCCCTCTACCACTACTTCAAAGGAGGATGTAGTGAGGAGGGATCTGTTTTCCTGTCACAGGTAACCAGTGACAGGCTGAGGGGAAGTGACCAGGTTGCACGAAGGGAGATTTAGATTAGATGTTAGAAAATACTTCTTCACTGAAAGCGTGGTCAGGCATTGGAACAGGCTGCCCAAGGAAATGATGAAATCACCAGTCCTGGAAATGTTCAAAAGGAGTGTGGATGTGGCACTTGGGAATACGGTTTAAGGGTGAACATGGTAGTGCTGAGTTAACTGCGAGACTCGATGATTTTAAAGGTCTTTTTCAACCTTAAAAATTCTCTGAACTCTTCTATTTAATTTTATTTTAGTCAAAGGAGATAACCAATAATTTTTAGAAATGTGAGCCTCTTAACATTCCTGGCAAATTTCTATTAAAAATTATTGTAATAAGTCATGAAATACAGTTAGGTAATTTTTACTGATTTGTCCCATTGTGGTATTTTGTACCTTTTCTTGTTTACAGAAAGCATCTAATGCAAAAAACCTTGGGATAAATAAAAGACATTGCATGACAGTCCATTCTTCCCTCTGTTTACTTGGAGCTGATGGATCATTTAACTGCTTGGCACAGTGTTAATCTGGGCTACAACAGCAGTCGATTGTTTGAACAACTGATCAATATCAGTTCCTAACGAAGCCTTCATTTAGAGTTCTGCTGCCGATTTTACACTTGCAGCTCTGCAGCATTTCTCCCCAGTTGCTGTGGCAGTGCTTTCCAAAGCCTTCCTGGCAGTACTCCTCCATTTCAGTTCTTACACTCCCAATCTTCTGGTTTTATTCTTGAGGCCTTGCACCTGCAAACTTCACTTGCATTTTTACAGAGAAGTGAAGTAACTTCTGTCTTAATTAAACAGGGGTTTAACTCTCACTGTCCTGAAACTCACCTCTACCTCTTGCCCCCTTTATCTGTCTCTTGTTTTGTAAACCAAGACACAGCATGCAGCACAGTAGATAATGTTCACATAAATACTTTATAAGTGTTATCCAAAAATATACATACTAAGAATCTTAGCAATCAATAGTTGTGTAACAACTGCTCTTAATTAACATATTCCAATTAATATTAACAAATGTTAATACAAATTTTAAGTAGGTCCCAAAGAAAATTATACTAAGAGGAAAAATCCAGCAACACATAATCATCATTTTCATTGTCATCTACCACATGGGAGGGAGCTTCTACAGATCTTTTCTTCCTTTTTTCTCGTGGTAATAAAATCTCAAATACAGAACATGAATTTAGCAACAGGAATGGGGTGGGTCTCTCTGTCCTGAAGCTTGCCATCTCTTTTCTCATTCCTTCCCATTCTCACTGCTTTTTCCATGCATTAGTTAGTTCCTTGATTTCACAAAACTACCCCAGTACATGACATACTTCTTGACAGCTGATATTCTTTTAACTTCCTCTCTTTTTCTACCTTCTTTCAATAAAATTAATCCAACTCATTTGCAGGAATTCAAGATGCACTTGAGAGGCATTCGAAGCATTTCAAGCTGATTCCAGTTCTCTCTCTCCGATCTCAACACTTCATCACTCTCTGGCATCCACTCAAAGCCACCAGTGCTAACCAAAACAACTCTTTTCATAATTCTTGCCTTGTCTGTGCAAACTGTTCATAAATACTGTCACTCTGAGGGTCTGCACTCCCGCTGGATGACTCTTAAGGATTCACAAACCTAAAACCATCTTTTTAACTTCTTATAGACAGGGGAAATTCAAGCTGTGTTTTTTCAGGTATGCCTGAGTCAATCTGCATCAGCCTGGACACTGCTGTATTACCATTATTATCCTACCACATACCATTAATCACAACAAAACTGATAATGATTTCATCTTCTTTGTTCCAAATATGCTTATATGATTCAAAGACAGAGCTCAGAACATAATTTTCCATTATCAATATCAAGAAATCTGCTGCTTCTTAGAAGATCAGATATTTGCAATTTGTAATCATCACAAGCAGTAGACAGATGTAGTTGATATGTTCAAATCTGAGAATTTGTATGAAATGGTACTTAAATTGCCCTAAACACAATATGAATTTGGCTTCAGCCAACAATCCATCATAATGTACATATAAATTGTCAGCATAATTTAAAAGAAATTTATTGTATTGCAAGTTCTTACTGTTGATGGTACAAAGACAACACTGCCATAAGGTTATTCTGTATAATCATTATTTTGCTTCAGATAAACTCACCAAAGAGAAAACTCCATTACCATTCAAATATAGCAAAAATCAACTGTGATATAATTTTTCAATCTAATCTAACTTAATTTCATTAATAAAGACTATTTTGCTAAATGAAGTCAAGATTTCACCTAACCTGTGTGTTATATGTAAAAACACCCATATATTTTAAATGATCATTTAAATTGAAAAAGCTATCATTAACAACCCTGATCATTCTTGCTTAGATTCAAATCTCAGTCCTTTTTATTCTACAGAACATTGTTTTATTGTTCTCAGTTTAAACAGAATAGAATCTTTTTAGGCTTTTAGTACCTCCCAAGCACTTTCTTCTGTATAAAAACCACTTTGTAGGAAAGCATCCTCACCTCTCACTGTCAAGAGTTTTAGATGGCAGGCTGCAAACCTTGATAAACCCCTGTAGCCATAATAAAGAAGTGGCCCAAACTCCACTTTGGCTTTCATCATAAAAGTTTTCTTGCAATGGCAGTCAGTGTTTGCCCATTCTTTTCTTCCTTTTGATTTAAGCTTTTGTTGAATCATGATCATTTGTAATATTCTCATTACCCATTTTAGACACATTCTTCCCAGGCAAAAAGACAGTTTTCCCAGCAGGTTGTCCAGGCTGAGTTCCCATCCTGAATCCTCTGCACAGAAATAGGCAGTCCCCAAGCCCTTGCAGTGCAGAAGTTGAGAGCTGTGGGTCAACATGTCATCTCTACCAACTACCCAGAATTATGAACTTCTTTGGCTTTTTGTCCCTCTTTCCAAGATAAATCAGAGCTACATTCAAAGAACTGCAGTTGGAGTGCAGAAGGGAAGTATGACAATGAATGTGGAAAATGAGCAGCATTAGAGGCAGATTAAATAAAAGCTGGATTTGATATAACAACAAAATAATGGTATTTCATATATATTTTCCACATATGATTATGTAGCTTGAGCATATATGATAAATTATGTAATAATCAACCCAAGTCTAATTTTTTCAAGGAGGAGATAGGGAGAAGGGAACAAAAGACTTACTAGATGTTAAAAAAATGCTCTAGGGTATAACTGTGAGCTCTATTTCAAATGCAGGCAGATTAGAAATTGTTCTTGTGCAAAGTCTTCAGAAGTAAAGGTTGGATACACTGAATGGACCAGCTTGGTTTAGAGATAAAAACTCAGCAAATGGACAGATTAACAGAGAGGTTTCCTAGCAACTGGCTCAGGACAATGAACTCGCTCTCACGGGAAGAATAAGTTTAATTCTCTTCATTTGAAGAAAGAAACCTATGTAAAAGTTGTTTATTGCAAAGCAACTCACAACTGTTAAGATCTAATTATTAAAATTAGAGAGATGTCTTTGCCCAAATTAAGGTGCAAATGAGACCATATGTCAAAATTGTTAGTATGGATTTTCATTTAACAGTAAATGTGAGGGAGAGAGGGAGAAAGAGAGAAAGAAATAGGAAAAGAGAGTGAGGGCTGGGAGAGAAAGAAAATGACAGAGAGACATAAAATATGTCACCAATGCATGGTGCTAGAGATTCTCTTCTTCTGATCTTCTCAGTGGTGAGGTTTCCAACCTAATCAAAGTGATTGTCACTGCCTTGAGCCATGAGGGGTGGGAGAAACATAAAATCCACTGGGTTTATATTTACTCAGGTTTACCTCCCCTAGGGGGGGTATTTTACACTGGATGATGTAATACCTTGGATCATGGGACACTTCAGGACTCTGGTGGTTTATGACACATTCTAAGACTAAGGCATCACAGCTGCCTCTTATATCAGTGAAACTGAGTCAATTATGGCCCACCAGAAGGGGTGAATTCCTTCAGGCTGTGTGTGAATGTCCTGTTACTTCTCTGGAAGGGAATTCCCACAGCTGGTCACTGCTGTAAGGACTTTGGCATGATAAAAGTAGGACTCCAATTTGCAGGATCTGCCTCTTATCAGCCTCTTCCCTTATCCAACACCCAGCTGTAGCCTCTGGTGATGGTGTGCACACCTTCTGCAGCTGGGCAGTTAAGTGATTGATTGGTTGAGTAATTAACTAGTATGAGTCCAGACAACAATCCCTTAAGATTTATGAGATGAAAAGAGAAAAGAAAATCCATACACAAATTCCTCTCTATGGGTATTTGAGATGGCTGAAGAAATATTAGTTCCCCAACAGTAAATTCTCTGAAAATTGTCTTTTTTTTTTTNTTTCTTAAAATTTTTTTTTTTTTTTTTTTTTTTTTTTTTTTGTGTTCCTGCAACTCCCCCCTCCCCCCACCCCCATATCAGGATAATGAATGCAAAAGACCAATGCAATGATGTCATTACTACTGAGCAAAATATTAATGTTATATGCTGCTTGGAGCCTTTTTGAATTTGGGGAAGTATTTCTAAATATTTACCTAAAGTATTACTTCAATTTCCAAATACTTTCTAAATCAAAAGCAAATGCTAATGCACAGGTGACATCAATTTTTGAAAAAAAAATCAAAAAATCAAGCAGTACTTTACATGTAAAGCTAAATAGATACATTGCAGACATGATTATGACCTCAGACAACATGTCACACTGAAGCAGACAGAGCCGTAGCTTGACACATCATTCAGCATTGGAGCTGCCCAGAACTAGATGAATGGGATGCTTGGGAGCATAATATGAATGGTACAATAATTTGTAGTCCTGGAGAGAAACATTAGTCATGATAGATAGCATTCTGAGCTGTATTATTATTTATTTGATGCTTAATGAAGATCAACAGTGTACAGCAGGTCTGCAGCTTATGCTGACCTTGAAGGTTACTCTTAGTTTTCCTGAAAATCAGTAAAAGTTGGTTGTTGAACCTATCAATTTTTTTTTTGTTTTCTTTTATGTTTTAACTTCAGTAATTTGCAATCAATATTTCACACAGTAGAAGTTTATACTGAGATTAAGGTACTGATACTTGGTTAAATGGATAATAGATGATGCTCAGAACAGCCAGGAATATGGATTTTTCTAACAAAATGCTACTTTGAAATAACACACGTCTTGCAAAATATTCCCTGTCATGAAAGACCATAAAATCAGTGAAATAAAGGCAGTCTTTAAAAACATACACTTAATAGCATCAAAATTTAGACCTACACAAAGAAATTTAATATGCCACTAACTTTAACTTTGAATAAAATTGAGACCACAAAGTTGCTGATACACCAGGCTGTCCTAAATCATGTTAGCCCAGGTGAGAGAGACCTTCCTACACTGTTTGCATCCATATCACTCTGTTTTTGTCTTCCTCCAAGGGGAAATGAATGTCCCTGCTTTGCTGAAGCATCACATCTTTTTCCACTGACAGAAGTCTAAAAGCACAAGAAGGTTTCTGATCTTAGTTACTTTTCTTAATGGAGTCTCTGCTGCATTCCCACTCAGTAGGTTTTTCCTTTTAACCAGATTTTAATTGTTCAAATTTAAATAGCAACTACAATGACAAGATGCAGAAATTTTCTTTAGACTTAGAAAGCCAGCACATCGCTTTAACCTCCCCCAGAACTTTTTGTGGCCTAGAGCCTCTCATTACAGGATAAATTAATGAACA
The DNA here is from genome assembly GCA_013400275.1 of Rhadina sibilatrix. NCBI lineage: Eukaryota > Metazoa > Chordata > Aves > Passeriformes > Phylloscopidae > Rhadina > Rhadina sibilatrix. The sequence continues at coordinate 792,825 of VWYO01022391.1, read as the reverse complement.
AATAATTTGTCTTCCAAGATTTGGAAGAGTCTTTAAAGTTAGTGAAGACCACTTTATAAATGCCACTGAAAAACAGTAATGCGGTATTTTTTTTTTAGAGTCCCTGGTCAAACATGTCTCCTTTCCTAAATGGAAGCTTAAATGTGTCATTATTTTCTTGATTATGATCAAGAATCCAGTGTCTGAGCATATACCTATCTGTATTAAACACAGTGAGTTTAATCCACTCACACATCCTCAGGAATGCTGGCTGCACATCCTGTTATGTTGTAATAAAAGTGCTTCATAGAGATCTATTGTACTGCACTGCTCTCCACTTACAGCAATGATTCCTTCAATTGCTGCTTGTCTGCCCAGTTACACAGGTGTGCAGATGAAATACATATATTTTCCCTGATAAGAATATTAGGATTTACACATTCATGAACCCTCTGGAAGTTAGAGTGACAGCCAAATTTTTTAACAGCTCCTGAGCAATGAAATCAAATAGCTGCTATCCATTACGCTATTCCTCACACTTAATAGCAAAACATGCATTAGATGTAAATTACCCTCAAGAGAGGACAAATGTGGACTGATTTTGGTCATATCCTTTTAATAACTAAAGCTTTGCACCAAGATCACTAATGATCTTGAGCAACCCTTTTCAATAGCTAGTAAATGCTACTGTTATACAACTTAAAAAAATTTATATCCTGAATTTGACTCCAGGTAGGAGTGTGTGCTCTTCTTTTGCATTTTGAGCTGTAGAGTACTGAGATATCTTTTTCCACTGCTGTGATTTCTCATATGCCAGAGCAAGAATATAAGAATTGCATTAAGGCCTGACTGGTCTGAGTATCTTCCCTTCAGCAACATCATTATCTGGGCCACTTCAGAAGGCAAAACACTCCCACGGTAATCATGCTCTTAGATCTACAGGGTTATTAAGCTATAGATCATGCCCATATTCACTCTGGCCTCAGAGGCAGCCTTGATGTCTCCACCTCTCTTTCCTTCTTTGCATTTGAATATCCTTTGGTAAAGATCTTGCCTTGATGCTACGTGGAATATTATGACAAGTTAGTTCAAAAAATGTAAATGAAGAGAAGATTGACTGAAGAAGTGTGCCAAGATGTGCTGCAAAGGAACTCTTCTGCCTAAAAAGAAAAAATTAAATTATAGAAGATTGGATCTTGAAATGAATCCTATTTCATCTTGTCATTAATGACCTTGGCATAAAAGAAAGAAGTATGCAAATGACGATTGTATGGTACAAAATTGGACATCTTACCAATATAATAGATGATGAAAATAACAGATGGGAGCAGACAAGAAATGCAATCCTATGAAGAACAAGGTCATGCACATATGAACGACTGACTGGTTATAAAGCGGGAGCTCATAACTTGCTAATGAGTAAGAATAAAGATCTGAGTGTGTCTACATGAGCACAGAATAAGTATGTGCCAAAAAACAGGCAAATAGAAATCTAGGTGAATTCAGTGACAGATTTCCAACACAGCTAGAGATGTATCAACACTTACGCCCCTCATAAGATTTTATTTTGAATGCAGGATACAATTCTATTCTCTATTCTATTCTATTCTATTCTATTCTATTCTATTTTATGCCTTCCCTGAAGCAGAGTGCTTCTATTTTATTCAGGATCAAAATGACTTTAAATTAGAACCATTTCATGGGATAAAAATATACAGTTACTGTCAGTGTTTGCTTGGTTAGCAAAGTAGGCTAAATCTGAGAAGGGAAATGTGTATACTCAATTAATGTTTCTTAAAGTGAACTTTGGGGAATTGTAATGACTGTTGGCTAGAATTCTAAAAAATGAAAATTTGAACTGGTTCTTTATACTCTCTCTATACATTTTGCACTTTTCAGCTTTAAATACATACAGATTTCATCAGGAATGATGAGAATCTGATCATATTTTCTGAATCATATTTAGCATTAACTTCCTCTATATTAATAAAAAAACAATCAATATTATCTTCCAAGTTATCTTAATTTTAGCACAGTAGCAAGACACATTCCAAACATCACTGCACTGCAGTAAAGAGGGAGAGAAAGAAAGTTCTTAATTACTAAGAGGACTTTTTTTAATACCATGAATAGCATCCGAAATATTTCTCTTCATCTCCTTAATGAATTTCTTTGTGCTAGTTGGAATAATTCTCTTTGAGCATGCAAATATGTGCAATATGCTTTAAGCAAAGCCAAAGTTATTAAAAACCTGAAATTCTCTTCTTTAATCCCTATTAATAATTGTATAAATGCACTGTTCTGATAATCCTCACAAGAGGGTATTAGGACACATACATTTTGTAAGATGAAAGCTGCATTTGAGATTTGCTCAAACTGTACGAAAACTTCCTTGTGAACTACCTTGAACACAGATTTACTGAGTTTTAAGCTGGCACTTCATCCCTGTTTCAGCAAGCGTCCTCTGCAGATTTAATGATCAGGAACATCCTCCTGATGCACGCTGGGAGATATGGTTGCAGGGTCCAGACCGCGGCGGACACCGTGTCAGATGAGACAGAGCTGCTTGTTAGGGGTGAGTATGCTTGTGGTTCAGCCCTGAAAACACAATCACCACACACAGTTGAACCAGGGACTTATAAACAAGAGAGCTTCAGGGATGTCTCTGCCATGAAGTAGTCCTCAGACTTTGTGTTATTGAAGCCATTGTGATTCACCTGCTGTCTTTGAAAGCAGTCTCACCATAAGCTGACCTGCAGACGCTGCAAAGAGAAACAAAGGACAGTGGGTTAATAGACAGTTTTAAGAGAGGTAACAGCACAAAAGGTGTACCAGATTAGCTAAAATGCAGACAATTAGCCTTCACAGACCTGTGTATGGTAGGTATAATGAGTTCTGTGTTACTTTATGTGATGTTTTGCATTTCATCTTATGGTCAAGCCATTCTTTCAGCTTTAGCAATTTAGGAACATCCATTCATTTCCTAAGAGGGATCCTCATGCAGCCCTTAGTAAAATTATAGATATGAACAATGAAAAAGATGCCATATAATATGACAAGAATTTGGGTTTTTTCACACATTTTTAGTACCAATTATTAGTACCAATTATTTAGTACCTTATTAGTACCAATTGTCTAGTGCATGTTTATGCCCAGTCCTATACTCTGTTAAATTGTTTCACCTGTCATTGAACATTCCTGATTATGCACAGGAACACAGGGTCCTTTTCCTGAAGGACCCCAGATCCTACCAAGGATGCCAACTAGTTTACAGTGAAGCAGGGCACCAGCATCATCTGTGCCTTCCATTAAGCAGAGTTTTTGCATTCTGCACTGCTTGTGTGTGTGTGTGCACACACACATGTTCAGTGCCTGAGGGGATCTGAGGATTTGCAGTTCGCTTACTGGTATAACGACTGGTGGGTCCTGCAGCACCAAGAGAGATGGATCCCTGCTAGGTATCACAGCTGGGTAGCCTTACTGTGGATGACACATTTTGGAAATAACAAACCAAGGTAGATATTTTATTAATGTATGAAAAACTCCTAGATTAAAAAAAAAATCCAAATTATTTGGGTATTATAATCTTTCAAAAATATTTATTTTACTACATTCCAAATTGTCTTTAGACTTGATATGTTCCTATCCATCACTTTTAGGGTAAATATATGCTTTAAATGATAAAGAATGTTTCTGGCTGACTGCAGGCTTCTTCACATTTTCATGAAAGTAATAGTTAAATATTTCCATAAAGACATTTTGAGAACCATCAGATTTCTATGAGCTATGGCACTATTGGGATGGTTGTATTCAGTTGACTCACCATGTAATACCATTTTAGCTTCCTTATGAAATCTGATTCATCCTTCTGGATTATGCAAGACCTTTTGTGTTACCTTTGTCTCAGAGAGGAGCTAGAGGCTCTATGGATAGGCAAGGCAATCTCAACTTTAAATTGAACTTTTGTCACAAAAAGGCCTTTTTTATTATCTATGATAGACTGATTACAAAATTATTTTTAAGAATACTGGTTACGTAAATTAGTTTATTGAATTTCCTGTAGAAATGAAATTCTTCTCTGAGGAAGAGGTCTGAGATTAAATTTTTAAAAAGGCATTGTAAGAAGTATCAAGATGCATTTATGTGATCTCATCACCATGTCACCATGCTATTGAAGTAAAAGCTATAACTGCTTTGTAGTGGAATTTGAATTCAAATATACTTTGTTGACAATTTTCTCTTTTTCTTGTTTCTACAACTGGATTATTTCAAGATAGAGCAAGAAATCTTGTTTTGTATTGCAGAAAACATTTAAAGCGCCTTCAGTGTAGAATTGCAAATGACCAGTCCTTACAGACATCAACAGTGCAAAAGTCAAAAATATTTATGAGATTCTAATCTATCTCTCCTTATACTTTTACAGGAGCTTCATTTTCATTTCAGTATCTCTAATTTTTTTTTCTCCCCTATCTCAGCCTGTAGAGTGCTCTTAGTGGTGTGCAATGTGACACTGATGATCCTAAATTGCAGCGCCTTTCACACTTCTTTATGTTTAGCTTCTGGTGATACTGGACATTACTTAGGAGAAGATATCAGCAGAAACAGATGTTTCAGTAAATATTTCAGTTAACTCTGAAGAATTCCGCCTGACGAAGTCATCTTCTACTAAGAAAACTCATGCAGTAAAGTTTGTAATCCAAAGCCATATTATTCTTTATTTCCAGCGCAGTTAATAGTTAAAATATTACAGAGCGTCCTTTTCTTTTAAATGTTGCAGCCTATAGTCAAACTGAGATAGCAGAAGCTTTGTTATGAACTCTTTTATGTATTGATATAAGCAAACCTACAGCACACCCTTGTTCTGACCTTACCTTCTCTCCTTTTGCCTCTGCAGAAAATGCCAGTGATAATACTGATAATATCATACCAGCATATACCTCCATTTAAATCATTACTTTTATTGTAGAGTTCATAAGGTATTTTAATGAATCATTGCAATTTTTTCTTGAAAAATTGTTCTTCTTACAATGTTTCTACATGAAATAAATTGGACATGGAGAATAAATTAAATTAAGATAATCTCATTCCCCCTCCTTTAGCTATCCATAAATATCAGAACTACTGCCACCAGCAAATTGATTAAATTTAAACTGGTGTGCATCCAACTGGTTTACTATTTTTAAGTCAAAGGACTTTTTTGTCAGAACTTAATTACAAGTGACTTGGAAGAGCACTATACCTCACTGCAGCCTCCTCAGATGGAGGAAGCAGAAACAAACTTTGCAGACTTCTGTTGCTTGAAATTAATGTCCTGATCTTTAACAGACAGACATTCACCACTGTGTTTCCAAGGAAGTGCAAAGTCTCAGTATAATTTGTTGTGGAGAAAACAGGTTATCTTTAAACAATATTTATCTATTTTAAAGCCATTTTTACCACTTGCTCTGCTGAATGTTCCCTTGAATATATGTCTGGGAGTGTCACTATTTTTGCCCTTGTTATTCTTCACTCTGCATTATACAATGAAAGTTAAATTCCAAAAATATCACCAATGAAAGACAACATGAAGAATGGAGAATGTACAGTGCCAAGTAAATCTCAATTTCTTTGAGTCTAATTACTCATAAGAAGGTAATTAATGGTCTAAGAAGATTCCTGAATTTACTTCATATATGTGTGTGTGTGTGTGTGTGTGAAAAACAAATGAAATAAAGACAGAAGCAAGTTTCTATTCTGCAGCATTCTATAATGTGTTATACATTTTTTAAACTCAAAATTTAAATTTTCCAATTCACTAACTCACAAGTCTTGAATCCAGGTAATTTGCAGTGAAAAACATATCTAATATATTTTTTCAATAATGATTGTGACCTAGTGAATCTCTTTCAGGAACATTTCAAAAGAATATATAAAAAGATATTCTATGTCATGTTTGGATAAAATCAGGATTCAAGTCCCACCAACACTAACTACTCAAAAAAACCTCCAAATATTTCTCTAAGTGCTTTGAAAGTGTGATTAAACGATATATATTAAAATAAGAATCTTTTTATTGGTCCATAGCATTTTCTTTCTAATACTGCCAGTAATGTGGGTTTTATTAGGAAGAGATGTTCTGCCAGTGGCTGGATCTGTCAGGCAGTACATTAACTTTCTTAATTAAATGTCTTGCATTTTATTCTTGGAGTGGGTTGTGAGTGAAAAGTATTTTGGTAGTCTCATGCTGGTCAACAGTGACCTTCAAGGGTGGGCTGTCCTGACTTACCTGACATCATCTGTTTATATTCAGGTAAGCTACTATCTAACTTGCAAAAGTATTTCCTCTCCAAAATACAGCTCTATGAAAATTCTCTGCAATTCATCATCAAGTTGATCTTATTATTAGGTGCCTAAAAAAAGTCATGATCTTTTATGCATCCGAGATCCACCAGCCCCTCTAGATACACGCACTGATTCTATAAAGGTCCCTAGAGAGTCATTTACTCTCTGAATATAGAGAGGATGAGAGAAGATTCAGATCAAAAGCTAGAACTGATTTAAGGCAGAAGAGGCAATGTCAATCACTTTCAACTTATCTCAGCAGCTGCAGTGCTCATCTATGAGGTAGGATCACTCTTTTTATCCGTCTCAGACCACGACTCAAAATCACACTTTCTCCTTAAAAGCATTCTATACTTGCAGGTGGCTGTTATGTGGGATCAAGATGTGTTCAAGCCTCTTTCTAAGGCAGAGGAACCAAGAGCATAGAAATCAGGTGACAAACAAATGAGCACCTGGATGTGTAGGGGACAATTTAGGGCATCTCCAGTAACTCAAATATTTTCTTCATTCATTGAATTGACTCCTGCTCTAGAAATGAACAGAGGTCCCCTCAGGTGAACCTCTGCCAATGACTTAATCTAATACACTGATCTGTTTATCAGAAAACGAAAAGCTAAAAAGCTTTATAAAAGCTAAACAGGCATGCCACCCTCTAAAACAGGTTGCCCTCCATTGGAGCAATGATGGAGATGGTGGTAAATTTTTTACAATGTTTTCTGGAAGAGACTCATCAGAGCCCATAACAGCAGAAGATATACAGGGTGATACATCTCAAGGACATCTAGAAGAGAAAACAGCTTTTCACAGAAGCTGGTAGCTATTCTGGCACCAGGCCTGCACAAATGTGGTACCTCAAGTGCAATCCCATGACAGAAATTAGGTATGTCTGATGATAGAAAGAAATAGTTTTAGAGGAGTGAATGAATACAATAAAGATCACCATTATGGACTTACATTCCTGACACCCAAGTCATTAACTGATTTCATTTAATTTATGTCTTCTGTTATTTGCTCACCCGAGGAAATGCAGAATACCTGTTTGCAATGCAAACAAGAATGTTTACAGGATAATAAAGATACTCACTGCAGCCAACAAATGTTTTCCTCAGCACATGAAGTCAAGAGTCATTTAAGAAGCAGAAGTGATTTATGACTTTTATGAATGTCAATCCTGTCCTTGACATCAGTCCAAGAATAGTTTTCCCATGTCATGTGCATTTTCTGGCTACCAGCCTTTACTTATCCACCCAGATCTTAAACTTGCAGTGAATATTAAGTAGCAGAGGAGCAGAACAGCAGAATGCTACAGCTTGGCTGGTTTTCCACGTAACATTGGCACACCAGTAGTTGAGTTGTCTCTGTGCTGATTTTTCACAAAGAAGTGGTTACCTAAGCAGAAGGCTCTAATACAGGATAAATATGCATGTCATGTTCTGACACCAAGGATATGATCACAAACATGGGTAACAAACACCCAAGTACCAGCCAGGAGACCTGCCTCTCACAGATGTCTCAGGTGATCTTGTAGCCAGCAATGTGTCAACTTTTCTTGAGACAATGCCTGCTTGGTGAATTAATTTGTGTTTTAAAGCATGACTTCCAAAAAGGGCTTATTACATCCTTATTTTCCATTATGCTCTTGAAATCAGAAGCTATCTGCGCTTTCATGTTTTCACTACAAAGGATATGCATTATACACTACATATCCTACAAAGGATATGCTTCAACTATGTTTTGCTGTAAAATCATTTAGAACAAGAAATGCTTTTATCATAAAGAACTTGACACCATGAAAGGGCTGACCTTTACTACTGTACATTGGTCCAATTAGCTACAGTATTTTGTTTACAGTTTGTGTTTAAGTCATTTGTACATAATTTATTATACAGTGACTGTGAGGTTTTGAAGAACAGCAGAAGTCATAGATAAGAGCAAAAGGCTACTTCTTACATTTACTTCAGCAAAAAGTATCTCTTTTCTCTTAAAACACACAATTGTATTGAACTTTGTATTTGAAGCACTGTTTTGCCTTGGGCTGCAAGAAAAAAAAAAAAAAGCTTGAGTAGAAAAATGTCCTACCAAAGCCATTTATTGTATATTCCTTGCTCTTTCTTCTGCAAGTTTGGAGGGAGTTGGCTGGAGAAAAGCATCCGTATTTCATCAAAGAAAAATAGTGGAAGTTGGGAATAACAAATAAGAGTCTAACTTGCTTTCACAGAAAAGCCTCGTCATGAGGCTTCCTATAGTCAATTACAGGTAGAGATCCCTTTTGCATATGCTGAAATGAGTAGTAGTCCTGTTTCAGCAGCAGTTTCCAAGAATACCAGAGTTTCTTGCAGGTTAGAGGAGCTGTGCAAAACCTGCTGCAATAGTTATCTCATATGGATGGGGATAGTGCTTCAAACATTTAGAATAATCTTTGTTATATAAACCTCCATATTTGTAAGATGATAGTGACACCGCAGACACCAGAGTAGTTATTTTTCACAGTTGTCTATTTCATGCGTGACATTCTTTTTTAGAAGCATCATGACTGACTTAGAAAAACAAAGTTGTGAAGCAAAAGTTAGTTTACACCTGTGAAACCTTCAGTGCCTTATCAATGCTACCAAGTTTCCAGAATTTTAATGTTTATTTAACAAATGAAAGCTTTTTACCATAACAAATTACTGGTTTCAGTAGCATTAAGTTTTCAAATTAATTCCATCAACTCTTACTTGTAAATTAATCTTCAAAAGCTGGTTTACAATTCATTATGACCAAAAGATTAAGTTCATATTGATTTCAAGCTACTCAAACAAGTGCTGGATGCTGCATTATGCGCTGGCAGTCCATGGAGCAGTGAGGTCATCTCCAAATTTTCTTTCTTCAGAATTTCTCCACCTACTTGCAAAGACTACCCAAACCAAAATTACTTACTCAATGTTTGAATTTCTGCAGTGTAAGCAGTGTAAACAAAGGTAGTGAGGATTGACAGTACAAGGTAACTAAGCCTGGGAGTGTGTAACTTCTTAACTTCATGAGAAGATGACAATTAGGACTCTGCCAGGAAGCTACAGCAATGCTGCAGCCAGGCAAGTTTGTTCAAGTTTTGAATTTGAGGTACTAACTAACGACATGTGCCATTTCTAAAGCAGAAAATATTTCAAATAAATTAAATGCATAGAAATTATTTAAAATTATCATATAAAAGATAATTTCACCACATCTAGTCCCCTTATTAATTTATATATATTTTAGATAGATAGGTAGAGATAGATAGATAGAGAGACAGACAGACAGATAGATATCCCTGCATGCAGGGATAGAGAGAGATATAGATATATAGATATCACTCTCTACTACTACCTGAAAGTAGGTTGTAGTGAGACAGGAGTCCATCTGTTCTCCTATCTAACAAGCATCAGGATGAGAGAAAATGGACTCAAGTTGCACCTGGGGAGCTTTAGATTAGATATTAGGAAAAAAATTCTTCCCTGAAAGGGTAGTATTGAAATATGCTTCCCAGTGAATTGGTGGCATCACCAATCATGGAAGTTTCCAAAATGTTCATGATTGAGGAATTGGTGATGAACACAATGGGGCAAAATTAATGATTGGACTTGCTAATCTTAGAGGTCTTTTCCAACCTTAATGATTCTTTGGGTTCATAATTTTTTCAAAGTACTCTGTAAAATATTTTTATATTACATATCTACTATAAAATATACTTTAGGAGAAAAAAAAGTATTGGTGTCAGTTATATTACAAATAGACCTGTGCTCTCTAAGCATAAATACAGTTAAATTTGTTTACAGTACTATCTCATTCATTTACACTTTAGGATTTTAGTAGATTTAGATGCTGCCTATTTGCTGGGTATTTTAGTAATAGTTTACTCACTGTTGCTTGCTTTTACTATCCTTTTCACTGCTATGGCTCAAATTGCATTTTCTATTGTTATGGATGCCAATGAACACTGTGATTTTCTGAGGGTAAAAGAAATAAGGCCTCTTAATTCTCTTCATCAATGCTGTATGCTCTTGGAAACTTATGAACATATGCAGAGCTAATTAAAATCCTTTGATTACTACACATCTTAGAACAAAAAAAAAAAAAAAAAATAAGGAAGCTTCTTTAAAATTGGGATGAAAATCAGATTCCTCCTAAAAAATAAAACACGTATTTTAAGACTGTGCCCAGAGAGCTAACCAAATGCACTGTGCATGCCTGCTGTAAGCTATATGAGCATTGAGATCAAACATCTACCTGCAAGCTGTAAGATGTTGAAATGAAGCAGAACACAATACAGTAGTGTGGAGGGATGAAAGTCTTTGTGACTACAATCTGTGATTTGAGTACACTTTTTATGGTCTAAAAATAAAATAAAAAGGTTAAAACTATTCATCTTATAGCCTGGCAAAACTAGCAATCTAAGCAACAAATATACTCTTATTCTTTATTTTTTGAGAAGTAATGTTTCCTCTGAACTCCAGTGACCTGGAGCACATATTACGCAGGAACTGCTGGTTAGGTTGACCACCCTGCTCCTTTCTGTTGTGATATTGCCAATAAAACTTAAAGACAAGTACTTGGGCTTAAAGGCCTTCAAACACATTATTAAATGGAACATAAACAAGGTCAGCAGAGTCTTGCTGGTCCCTGAAATTACATTTAAGCTGTAGCAAAGGCCAGGAAGATGCCCTGAGCACAGACCCCATTATTTGGACTCACAGAATATGTCCATAATACAGAACAGTTCCCTGAGGCCAGTGGGTACAGCAGAGTTCCAGTTCACACACTTACATTCCCAGGATGGGCATGGCACACTGCCTGCAAGGATTTGCCCCTACCCACACTAATCCATTAATTATGCCAAAGCACTGGTTGGAAAATTCATCATTTTACAGGACTTGTGGAATAATGCCAATTTAAGAGCAGGTAGGACCAGGGCTAGAGTTCAGATCTTTTCTTTGGCCCTCTTCAGTGTATCATCTGACATATTTATAGCATTGGAAGATAGCATGTTATTGTAGATGGAGAATCAGCCCTTTAGCCCACAGACTTCACCAATGTATTTCCAGCAATTTGTAACAGGACCTTTAATTTTATTTCTTTATTATTTTTAATTATATGAAAGGGAAATAGATTCATATCTTTAAAAAGCTTTTTTGTTTTTTCAAGAATTTAAAAATGATCCTTTGTTTTAAGGATTTTTACAAGCATTAACTTATAGGTATGAACTTACTTCAGTCAAAAAGTATCTAGAAACAAATATTAAATTAGAGATAAGATGTGATGATGTTTATTAACTCAGTGCCTGAAAGAGACACACATAGTCCTGGGAATGCTGGTGCTCACAGTAGGACTGTGGAGAGTGAAGGAAACAGCTGGCAAGGGATGCCCTGCAGCACTAAAGGTAGTCAGCAGCCCGTGCCAAAGAAAGAGACTCTTCCAAAACTCAGTCTCTTACTCTATTTGGGACCTGCTAGCAATGACATCCATGATCAGTTCCTTATTGATCAATTACACCTTAAATGAAATTCAAGTTCCCTGCACTGTCCATACATTTGTGTCAACAACTACCACTGTAGCGTTGCGCATCTGGGTCTGGCCCAGCTTGGGCTCCTGCTAGCTTGGATACGCCACTACGATACTTGTTGGTGGGGTCTTGGCTCACAGGCAGATTGGCTCACACTGTCATGGCTGTGGTAAAAAGAGGGATCTCTCCAAGACTTTCAGGAAACAGAGGTTTTATTTTGGAGGGGGGAGTCAGGGGATCCCCCAGCCTCAGGTAGGTGCCTTAGAGAGACCCCGAACCTTGGGCCGCAGGGCGTTTTTGTTCAGGACAGTTCAAGGGGTGGATACAAAACATACAAACCAATAAAACAATCTAAACAATACATGCCAACTAAGTTACCTAAATTCTAACAAATCCAAAACAGGTTTGGGAGTGGTCTCAAGAGATTTCGCCAACCAGTGGCCAAAGATCTTGGGCCTTAAAGATAAAAATTCTGTGATGGACAGAGAAAATAATTATACATAAAACAGAAATGGGACAGGGAAAAGAACCAATAGAGAAGAGTCTCCAGGCAGAGACTCAGGTTGTCTTAGAAACCCTTATCAAACTATGATAAGAATACATTCTAGGGCAAGAGGCCCTTTCAAGGTGTTTAAGCTACAGTAAACTTACAATATAAAAAACTATACTATATTCATAACTAAAGATTATAAAACATTTCTTGCAAACCCATATACCACTACACAAAAATCCAGCTCAGAGGATTCTGGACTGCAGTCTGGAATCTGAGCTCGCAAAAATCAGCAGCTCTCAACATTGCCTCATCCAAATTCACTATTTTTAGGTTTGCACAAGGCAGAAAAGTCATCAGGGGAAAGGAGCACAACATGAAATAGGTACCGCTAAAGGACTTCTCAGGCAGGACACCAGGGAATTACCTTGACCTCGTCCCTGAAATGAGTAGAGACTATTCAGGCTGAAATAGTCAATCAGTGTCCTCTCTTTCTTACATTCCAATCGTAAGCCTAACCTTCCTGTCTATCCTGACACTGGCTGGGTTATAGCCTTTCCATCTGCCCACAGTCCTTCTGTACCTTACAGAAACCACACATGGAGAGACTGGTGTTATGGATGTATCCACTAAAAACAGTGTCTCTAGCATCTACTATACATCCAGATTTCTCTCCATCATCTCCTGCACCATGCACAAACACATCATCTGCCATAGCTGGGTACAGAGAAAGGGATTTATGCTGCATGAGTCAAGCTCCTGTTTCATGCAGCAGTTTTATGTGCCTTTCCCACTGTTCTGTAGTTACTGCCTCTTTCATATCCTCTTTTCCTTGACGTCTCACTTTCTTGATGACAAGCCAGTGCACCTTGTCATTCAAAAAGCAAAAATCTTCAGGTCAAGAAATCTGTGTTTGTGAACTGCTACATATCAGGCTTCTTAGATGTTTGGTAAAAGTAAGAATTCTCCTGGTCAGGCAGCAGTGAAGTAAAGCAGTGTATATTCTGGGATTCACAGGAAAGGGCACTGCCTCACTGAATGACTACAGCTATTATTGGTAATTGTTTTTCAAGAACTCTCACATTAACATTGTATCATGGCAAGCAATCTAACGACCTCTCAGGATGATCATTCTAACAATAAAAAGATACATAAAACAAATTTGCCAAAATGCAGTCATGCATGTCCTGAAATGAAGTATCAATCTATGGAATTGCTCTGAAAGGAGATAACTGACTAATATCCTTGACAGTGGGTTCCTAGTGCACCTAGAGTTTTGTAAGAGCCTATCACAGCCCCAAATGTCTTCTTCATGAAGGTCAACTGCACTATAGTGCATTTATGACCAGTCATTTTCTATCTAGTTTCCAGATAAGCATTTGAACAGACCATGGATTTTTTTCCTCAATTGTCTATTCTCAGCTAAAAAATTGTTTTAGAGATCCTGAGCAATAACACAGGCCTTGGGAGAAAAGCCTTTCTGCATTAGCCATCTGACTGACACCGTGAATGATTACATCCAAGCACCAAATTTAATGAGATTTCTACAAAAATGAGTGACATCTGCATAGCACTCATGTCCTGGCTAACTGTCATACATTTGTCATCACTGAGGCCTTTGTCCTTTATTAATCCACTTTCAAGAGTGCCTGCTGTTGGAAATTGAAATGCTGTTTAGCAGTCACCCTGCAGACTGTGTAAGAGCACACATCTCTGAAAGCATAATGACACATTGTCATGCCTAGGAATGCATTTAAAACATTTAAAAAACATGAGAGAACTCTGACAACAAAATACATTGAGAATTTAGCAGAGGATGTCTGCATAAACATTATTTTACATCCTATAAGCAAGGTGCATACACTTTTGTTATAATATAATGTCTAGAAACTCTTTAACAATATTCAGAGTGCATGGGAGAAATATTGTTATAAAGGAAATGTACTAAAATATTTCCCTTTAGTTTTGTTTGTGCTTGGGACCATTAGATAATTCTGGGCCTAGGGCTCCAACTCATAAAAGCATATGATTGTATCAAAATCCCAGCTTTCCTCTGAACTTTCCCTCATGGCCACAAATAAAAATTTCACTAATATTTTCCTACGTCAACAGATAGCCTGAAACAGTAGAGGATGGAGATTGAAGAATCACCCTAGTTTATTAAATTAGCCTGAGGACTTTCTCTTTTGAGACAAAGATCTGACCTGGTGCTTCCCAGCAAAGCACAGCAAACACTCGGCAGGAGGGCAGGAGTGCAAAGAACGCATCTTTCTGCCATGTTTTCTTCTGGGAAGAAAAGCAAGACATTTCCACTGCAAATGAAATGGGACTCTGGAAGGCCAAGAGCTGCAAGGTGTCCAATGGGAGGCACCATCTTACTCCAGACATCATTTGCAGCTCGATCAAAGGCACTGACAGCAGCAAAGTCAAGCCTGGTGAGCAGGCAGAGCAAGGGAAGAGGAAAGACTCCAGCAATGAAGACGTTCATTGCCCATGGAAAAGGAAAACCTTATTCCTCCTTCTTTCTACAGCCCAGAGCCATACTCTGAGCTCCTGAGAAGACTGCAGTGTGTTGTGAAGACAATATTCTACCATCATACAGCCATAGTACTGAAATTTCCTGAATTGAATCGCCTGAATTTCAAACATTTGTTTCTCTTTCTTGTCACTATTATTTCTAAATGCTATATATTTCCAATATTTTATTGTCAATTAGTTGCTTGTAGATCATTGCCAAGCAAATAGAGGCAAGTGAATAGCACAATTTGCTCTCTCATTTATAGGATTCAATGTTTCTTT
Source organism: Rhadina sibilatrix (assembly GCA_013400275.1). Lineage (NCBI taxonomy): Eukaryota > Metazoa > Chordata > Aves > Passeriformes > Phylloscopidae > Rhadina > Rhadina sibilatrix. The sequence continues at coordinate 777,715 of VWYO01022391.1, read as the reverse complement.
CACTCTGAAGATATCAAATGTTTCTTTCACTCTGAAGATATTGAGTCCAGCTATTACAAAATTCTGATCCTACTGCTATCACAGTTCATGTAAGTTTGTTTTAGTTGAAGGCATATCAGAGGAAACATAAAGCTGTTTGCAGCTGCAAATGACAAAAAATCAGTATATACAAATACTTCAATAATGGGCTTTTTAAGCCTTTGATGTTCAGATGAATTTGTTTTTACTCTTGGACTAAGAAACTCAGCTACTAAATGATCTGATTGCATGAAAAAGTACTAAAATATAAAAATGCTGAACTCTAGGGCAGAAATACTGGCTGCAACTTCCTCTTCAAAGGGAGGCACCAAATCCCTGTGTTTGCCACCTTGATCTGCAGGTGCCTGGCTCTGACATTTCAGCAAGTGGTACCACACCACTCACCAGAGCTCAGAGGAATGGAGGTTTTCAAAGGTCCTACTCTGCTGCAGTTCATGATATGTTCAAACAGCACTGGGCTCTCTCAAAAGAGTACCAGCAACGGCTTTCTATTAATGAAATTTTGCTACGTTCCTGCAGTTCCATTTTGGGAGTTAATGCATTTCTGATTTCACAGTCCTCCACCCGTGTAGGAGCAGAAGAAAAACATCAGCCTCCAATAGCAAGAATACTGAAAACAATTAGAAGGGCCTTAGATGCCATTTTTTTCATAAATAATTATAGTTATTAATAATATGAATATTTTATGGAAGCATTAAGTTCTGCCCTCCAGGACTTACATAAGCTTTTAAGTGTAAGAAACCACAAAGAAAGAGGTTAGTTTTGCATTTACACATTACAGAGACACAGATTTTCCCCAAAACATCTGGCTAAAAACAACTATGGAGGAGGATCCTGAACCAGGACAAACTTGCCTCCAATTTAGTTTGGCAAGTGTAAATGGACAACGTTTTCAAACACCAGTCATACCAATCATCAAGAAGAATTAAATAAAATTATGGATGGGAGTGGGAGGTTAAAGCCATATTTTTCTTTGCAATCATGTTTGTTACCAGAGACTACTTATTGCAGCAGTCACATGGCCTATAGAAATGATGATTAGCATATTCTCATTTAGAGCAGCTAAATGGAAAAAATAACCCTTTACTTTTAAAAATAAGAAGTTTTCATGTGATTTTTGTTGGCTTTTAATGGCCCCTAAGTAATTTTCAGCTTTTAAAATATTTGGGGTTGGGTTTTTTAAATTTCATTTCAGTATCTTTCAATCAAACAGTTAATGGACTTCCAGCAGGAATCCAGGTGGCTTTCCTGAGTGAGTGAATTTCAGAAAAAGGATGAATGCTGTATTCTTGATTCAGGTATTAGTAATACCATTGTTCTTCATGAGGAACATCCTCCTGTGCTTCATTTTTTTTTTTCCTATGTCTTTCCCACTGACAAGTCCCACACAAAGAGAAGAGGTGATTGTGACTGTTCAGTCTAGCCTGGATGCTCCTTAAAGTTCCTTTTTTTTTCCCCTCTACTGTTAGGTTCAGAACAATTATAATGGAGTTTTGGGGGTGTTTCTTAATCTGTTTCAGTCCTTCTGCTGTCGCTCTGACAAGTTAACTGATGTTCACCCACACAGCATCTAAAGAATAGCAACAGAGTTTACCGTCAGAAACCGTGGAAATGAGGTATCTCCGTGATGTCGTACTGTGTATCTTGGCTCTCGTATTTCATGGATATTGAACTCCACTGGGTCCCTACAGAATGCATCTCCTGTATTAATGCTGCACATCCACAGTGATGGTGTAGTCTGTTTGATTATTCCACTTTATTTCTAGGTCCTCCTGGTCCCCCAGGGGTTGTAATAGTGGAGGAAATTACAGACACAACAGCAACACTCTCCTGGAGTCCCGGGGCAGACAATCACAGCCCTATCTCCCTCTACAACCTGCAAGCACGCAGTCCATTTTCTCTTGGCTGGCAGACCGTAAAAACAGGTGAGAAAAATTTTCAAAAAGCACAAGTAGACTGCTCAAATCTCCTGATCATAACAGTAATAATCACTGGCAACTACAGAAACAGATACTCATAAGAAGACAATGACAAATTAAAATCACTGATTTTTTTTTCTTTTTTTTAAATTCCTTTTGTGTTACTTAGCAACAGCTCTGAAAGGACAGCACAAAGACACCTGCTGCGATGCATCTGTGAATAAGCAGAAAGCTCTCCCATAAATCCTTCAATCTGTGTCTTTTCAGGAATACTACAGTGCCAAAAACCTAGCTGCGATTTCTGACATATTAGATCCTTGATGTCGATCATTTCTAATGACTATGTTGTACCACAAAGTCTGCTTTCTCTTGAGATACTGCACATCAGCTTCAGACTTCTGAGTAACCTATATATTTTTTTACTGTCTGCAGTTCCAGATCTGATAAGTGGTGACATGGAGTCTGCTATGGCTGTGGAACTGAACCCTTGGGTGGAGTATGAGTTCAGAGTAGTAGCAACCAATAAAATTGGCACTGGAGACCCAAGTGCACCATCACGAGTGATCAGAACCAATGAAGCAGGTAAGGAAAAGATAAAAAGGTTATTTTCACAACACTATCAGAAACAAGAACTGCTTTATTATAGTAATAGACCTAATCTCTTTTAACTGAAAAACATCTGTGTGTCACTGTTCCAAGGTGATTTTCCTTGTGGAGAGTCTGTTTTAAAAACAGGAAGATTGTTTAACTTACAGAAATTTCAAATAAAACTATTCCCTGCTCTTCTACTCCATCTGAGCTGCCTTACTTTTTATCTTACACTTAAGCTATTGCTGTCTTCCCTCTGATACTATTGCTGCTCTTAAATTAGGCTGTTTTGCAGTCTCCTCAAGCAACTGCTCCTAAGCAGCCTCTTTCCCCAATTTTTTTCACAACTTCTCTCACTGACAGCATATGGATATTTTTCAGCAAGATTAGGAAGTAAAAAAACCCTGCTTAATTTAAAATACCTTGTATTCTAATTGTTCCTTTGTCTTGCACGCTCTACTGTGAACGGTTACTACATTTTAATAAATTTCATTGTATTCCTAATTAGGATGATACTGTGGGAGACTAGAAAACCAAAATATCCTTTTTGGGTCTCTTGAAAGTTATTCATAGGACTCATAAGGTTTGGAATCATTGACAATAACTTGGGTAGAATGAAGGAGGATAAAGAAGATAAAGAAGGACTGTATATCTGAGAAAAATACCTAGGCACTTAGAAAGACAGGTTTTAAGAAGCAGAAATAGATAGAGATAGGATTTGGACACAGCCTCAAATGGGAACTACATATCAGAACACTTTCAGATTATTCTTCATTCTTCTTTGTTATTTAGGATGCCTTGACAGATTATTTTATGTTTTGATGTTTCATCAGGTGAATAATTTTTAAGTAACTTGTTGCACTACTGTGAGTACCTCATGCCTGCTTTCTCTGTGGCATCCCCACCGGCACTGGGAGCTGCTGTTAGGTCCTCCCAGGACCATCTCTGCTCCAGGCTGAACAAGCCTCTCCTCACAAGGCAACTGCTTCCAATGGCCCTCCCTGAACTTGTACTAGTTGATCAATGTCTTTCACATTGTGGCACCCAAAATTGGATATCCTATTTCAGATGAAGTTTAACAAACCTATCTGCAGTTGTAATAAGACATATTTATGTTGTCATGCTTTAAATAATGGTGTAGTTGCTAGCTGATATTAATTTCACTACAATCACAGAACAGCACTGAAGTGATTTGATTCCCATTCACATATGTTAAAAGATGCTTCCTTTAAAATCTCCCTATCACTATGTTCAAGCTCCCCACACTGTAAAACTCAAAAACTTGATAGCAGAAGCTTCAGATGCTCCATAATTTGTTTCGTTAAGGAAAGGAGGAAATGAAAATGAAATAAAAGCACAACGTAGTTTAATCTCAAATTATTTTTTTAAAATCTCACTTTTTTCACCACCATTTTTCTTTCCATCATTTTGTACCATATTTCATTGGCAGTACAAATTCTTCTGAACCTAATGTTTTAAAAACTTTTCTATTTATTCACATGATACCTATCAGAAAGGCCAAAAACATTCTGGAAAAAGTTTATCCTGAAATAGGTTGCACCCGTGGTATTATGCTCTTTCAGACAGAGCAGTATTTTCCCTGTTTTTACAAAGGATGGTTCAGTATTATAATAGACCAGGTGCAGTTAAACTTAGGCTTAGGTTTTTCTGACAAACTGAAGTTTGAAAATGTTAGGTTTTATCCAGCTGTCATGTTTTCAGGCTCCTTCTTCTTCTTCCTCTTGCCCAATGTTTAACAAACTAAGCTTCTATTTGCTAAAACATATTCTTAATGTAAAACTCTTCTTAATGCATATCCATTTTCAATATTCTTTGCAAATTTACCTCTGTAAAAATGAATTGATAAATCATAATATTGATCAGCAAAACCAAAACTGTTGGAAAAACTAAGCACCAATGTGTGATGAATTTTCATCTGGTGCTTGGTATTCATTTCTGGTAACATTTCATTGAGTGTCTAACTCAAGAAACAATCTAGAATCTGCACAGAGTTGTTAAATTGCAACAATAAAACAATGAATTCTGCTTTAGATAAAGAATCAAATAAATAAAAAAGCCCAAACTGTTACACATATAGTCCTTTGAAAAATGGCATATTGCACATAATATGTATGGCACTTTCTTGAAATGTCAGAGCCTTCATGATCAGCTTCATTTAGGCAGTCAGTTTTTCCTGAACTTCAGATATTCCTGAACTTTAGAGTCTGTTGCCTCTGTATTCTGAAATGCTTTTCCCTGATTTTGGGAATTATCACCCTTGGTATAGCTTTCAGATACCAAAAGAGACAGGAAACCAGTAATAGTTTTTATTGGCTTACAACAGATTTCATATGGGTTTTCGAATTAACACATCATTACCTATCTTAATAATACAGAGATTGTAAAAAATAATGGATCAATGGGTTCATTAATTTTTTTTCTTTTTTCATCTGAAAGCCTCAAGGAAAACTGTCTATTAGCATGATACCCAGTTTTAATATCATAGTTTTCAATTCTTAAAGGACATTTATGTAATAGGTCACACTTCAGAAAAACCATGGCATGAACCTCTCTACTCATGGCCCAGGCAGAATAACCTGGCTATTTGCACTGATGGTAGATGTGGCCCACAAATGCAAACAGGCAGGTTGCCCCTGCACTGGGTGGAAATCCAGAAATATGCATCTCCCAGCTGAGAAAGTGACTGTGACTCGTGGTCAGATAAGAGTTAAGACCCATCAGGCTGAATGTTAGCTGTGTAGATAATCCATAGAGGCAGCAATTGTGTGATTCTGGTTCCATTATTTTATATTTAAATGGTAATCTGCATCTGTAGTTTACTGGCACAAGAAAATTTGACTAGGGACTAAAGTCTTTTTTTACCCCCATACTTCACTTATTTTATCACTCCTTATTCAAGATAGTAACAACACCTTATATTAGTCCATTATCTAAAAATATTTATGAAAATAATTACTCAGATTGTATAAGGAAATCAATAGAATAATAAAAATGTTTCAACTTGCTTTAATTTTTTAATTAAACACAAATGTTGTTACTTAGCTCATATTTAGTTTACATGATTGCTTTTCATTGCTACTTCCATTGGAACAGACAACACTGCAATTTTCTGGCACATCTAACTTAGAGCCAGCTGCTGCATTTCTGTCAGTTCTAGCCTTGATACAAATTTTACAGGTCCACAAGTTGCAAAGAGCCAATAACATGAATTTAAACATGTCTGGTGTTCCACTAAGACAGTCGGGGCATTTGAAGCCTGGGGGCAAAACATCAATTACATTATCTATTCATGAGGAAACATGGAGAGAGAGAAATTGAGTAGAATCAAAGTTTAACCTGCTAATCATGCATGCAAACTCGATTTTATGAGGTAACAATGTAACACACTCTATTAGTAGGAGACTGTACACTGGCTTTATTTTTAATAAATCTTTATGTTCCATTAAGTTGCCCTTATTCTCAGTGAGAATAACAAGATATGTCTCTGTCCCAGGAAGAAAGTTGACCATTTTAGACCAACTTTATTTTCAGGGGGTTTTGTTTTTGGGGGTACTGTTTTATTTGTGATTTGTATAAAAAAAAAAGTTCCAGCTTTTCCCACTAGCAAAATTATTTTTCCACTGGAAAAAAAAAAAAAAAAACACAAAAAACAAAAAACACTTTTTTAACTGTATCTGGGACATTTGCAGATAGTGGCATGGTCTACTAAAACCTTTGTAGAAAATGTGCTTTTCCATGAAGAAAAACAAAAGGAGAAAGTAAAATGTAATCACTGACTGGAGGCGACTTTGGATTGCAGGCCCAAACTAATATTGACAAGGAAGCCAAATATGTGTGCAACAGAAGATGGGGCAGAAAAGCACCTGCATTTGTCCCATAGCATATATGTATGTCAGAGCATTCAGGATTTCAGCCCTATAGGTGGTGATTTGGAGACTATTCAGGCAGAGTCCTGCAGTCGTATACCCTCTTGTCAGTGAATAGAACTGAATTCAATCTCATAATTAATTACAAGTATTAATAATACAAAGGAAATTAGAACAATATTTCAGATGCTGAGACCAGTAGGGACATCCTTGTTTTCCAGTAGCTGAATATGTGTATCGCTCACATATTCTGAGATGGTGGCGTGTTGTACATTTCACTCCTGGACAGGTGAGATGTGTCTTGTTATTCTGGGAGGGTGACAGCCTGGGGGCTGGTCCTTCACAGAGTGAAAGCATTTTCACTTAACACCCTCCTATTTCCTAGATGTGTACTGCAGGAGATACACAGAGATACCCACACACATACATACATGCATACAGAGGGAGAATGGAAAGTAACTGAGCAGAAAAAGCTGAATGTGTTGTAACTTTGGTCTCACATTAAAAAGTTCTGCCAAGCTGGTGGCAAGCTCTCTTTTCCCCGCCCATAACTTTTTTGCAGTTAAAAGATGTTGCTTTTCGAAGTACATCTGTATCTTGTTATAAAAAGCTTTAACATAAATAAGTAACAACAACAGCACCCCTTGCGCAATGGTACAAGTCATTTCTTGAGGATTAAAGCCAAGTTTATTTTTATCCCCTAAAAAAGTGTAGCAATATCAACATTTTCCTTAATTTTTCATTATTTCACAAAAGCTTCAGAATTTATATAAAAAATATCTGTGTGGAAAAAATCTTTAAAAATACAGGATTCACAGAGCGTAAGAAAAGACGTTGTGAACTAAGTATGGAATTGGGATTTAGGAAATATAGACTCATTTGGTTATGAGAAAACTATAAATTTGGGATGCTCAGATTAACATGTCTTAGTCTAAAAGGAATTTAGTAAGACTCTTACTTCTTGTCTTTCCTTTAGCTCATCTATTTCCTATTAAAGGATAGGGACCAAATCTAGATACAAGTTTCTACCTCAATAATGCAATCAATTATACTCAATTGTAACTAATTATAATTTTGGCTGCTAAATATTTTTGTTTTTCCCAAAAATTAAGACAGACTACAAAATTAAGAACCCGTATTTTTTCTTTATTTTTCTTCTCATCAGAATAAGCCACTAGACATTTCCTTGGGAAAAAAAGCAAACAAACCAAAACACAAAATAGAAAACTTTTAATTATTAATTATTCATTCAATAACATTTTAAAAATTATTTACAAAACTGAAATGTTAAAAAGAACATGAACTGGCTTAGAAATACTTTCAGCTGTTCCAGGTTCAGTGTGATATTTTCCTTTCTATTAGGAAAGGAATCTAGAGCTGGTTTAAAACTCTTTTTGTTCATTGGCTGATGTAAAAGCATGGAGTGTTAAACTGCTTTTAAACAAAATGCCTATTTATTTTCTTTAGCAAATTAGAACTGCAATAATAATTTTGGACTGAAGTTAAAAATCTCTGACAACTTAAGCTGAAATACTTTCATCTGTCTTTCTAGTTTTATTTTTTCTATTTTTAAAAACTGAAGCAAAATTCAAAATATACATTTTTTCAAAGTCAAATTGCTCTGCTTCATTTGTTGTAATGTGAAAATGAAATTCCTAATAATTATTAATATTTTTCCCAAAACTGAATAGCAAAAGTCTTTGAATTACCTCATCTTTGCCGCCCATCATTTTCATTTAAAAATAAGCAAAAAACCTAAACTAAAAAAAAGCCACAGATAATCCATCATCCATACAGACTGAAGAGAAAGGAATTTTAAAAATCTAAACAAATCATCATAAAGCACAGAGCAATTTTCAAAAATTTGGACAGAGTGGAAATCTGGAAGGAAAGTGAACATATACCCCATTTGTTTGTGGTTTCATAGCTATGGTATTACCAGCCATTTCAAAAGCTTCCCCATTTAAATGCTTTACATTTAAATATAGGTTTAAAATATATAGATGACACCATCAGCACTTTTCAGTACTTTATAACCACTGTTCTCATACATAAAACTCTCAGCAATAGCAATTCTGTGTATATATTTTGTCCTAAATTAAAACTCTCCACTTTTCATCCATATTTAGCTTGTAATGATAAAATACACATGAATTATTAAACAATTGTCATGTATAAGCTTTATCCTTCCATATCATCTTTTCTTCATTTATATCTCAAGTATCTTGTCAAATGCTTTGTAGGACTGCTGAGGGCTACATTCTCCGTGCCTGCTCTTAGAGAAAATGTTAATGGGTTTTTTGTTTGGCTTAGAGGAGATAAGTTTTAATAGAGTTTAATTTGACTTTCATTTCCAGCATATCACAGTAATTTCATGAAATTGGAAAACAGTAAGAAAAAAATCCTGCTGTTTGCATTCAAATCAAGCTCCTGGCACATTCATTTCAAGATTTTTGTTTGTTTGCGCTAAGCGTGGGGGTGTATTTATTCAGAAGAAAAATACAGATTTCCTCAGCTTTGATAAACCCTAAACTGAAAAGGTCCTAATGTCCTTGCTCCCCAGGCACATGCATCCTGTTTCCAGGTTTAGGCATCACATATGTGTATCTGGTGCATCTCCATGAGTGTCACTGCTGAGAATTAACAGCATAAAGATTGGGAAGTCATTAATTGCATGGCAACAAACTTAGGCCATGAATGAGTGAATTCGGATGTAACATTGATATAAAGGGGATGGTGCTGATAGCGTGGCTGATGTACAGCCTTGGTGCCTGGCAAAAAATGTTTTCTTTTAATAGTTTTCTTCACTTAATAGTTACTCATTCTAAACTGTCTCCCTCTAACTGTGTTTACTCTGCTTTGCTGCAGTGCAGAGGAAATTTATTCTTTTGACACATTTATTCTTTTAATGGTTATTCATTTGAAAGAGTTTCACTGTGTGAGTGTACATTTTAGTTTCATGCAAAAGGAATACATCGTTTTGACAGTTTTATTCTTTTAACGTTTATTCATTTAAATAGGGCCACAGTCTGCATTGCTGTTAACAAGAAAACTCTAGAAAGAGGGTGCTGCAGGTTAAATAAGTCCATCATGTTGGATGCTTCAAACGAGTGCAGCATACTCTCTCATTTCTAATGTGGCAGGCACCTACATAAAAACTCCATTTACCTCTGTAATTTATCCAAAGAAATACCTTAGAGAGGCAAGAAAAAAATGGGTACTAAGCAAGGTTTAAATATGCTCCATTAGAGATGGTATCATAATTTTTGGATGTTAATTAACTGTTAGACGAGGCTTCATCTGCATCTTTTTGTGCTAGAGCATTCGTCACACTGTTGCACATTGATTTTATTCTTTCTGCTCCTTTTTTAAAGCCAGAGGGAAACTCTGTTTCTGAAAGGAAAACTTCATTACCTTTTCACCGTGTCAGAGGGAGGGATGGAGGCAGGAGGGAGGCAGGCAGGCAGGCAGGAAGGAAGGAAGGAAGGAAGGAAGGAAGGAAGGAAGTCAAAGGCACTGTATTTGCCAGATGAACTCGGGTTTATTGGAGAGGAACACGTTAGAAATCTCCCCTATCAGTCTGCTAAGAGCCAGAGAAAAAATAACACCTGCCTCACTTCCAACAGTATGAGTCAGAATCAAGGTATACGCTTTGTAGGGTTGCATCATTTATGAGGTAAAACAGAAACGGGCTTCTATTCTTTCTAGGGGAGTTCAGGGTTCAAAAAATGACTACCCAAATAGATTCTGAAGTCTTAGCTGTACAAGCAGCATCTAATAAAAACTGCATTTTCATTGAACTCAAGCTATCAATGGCACAGGAAGCAGAGAGGACTGTGTACATTTATTTAAATGCATTTTATTTTGTATAGTTCAAGGGCACAATGCGACTCACTAAATAAGCTAAACAACATGCAATAAGGCCTAATCACTCAAAGGCTCTCAGTACATTTCTATCAATGACCTATGTACAGCTGTAAAGAAGAAAATAAAAAGTTTGTATCTTAAGACATATTTAATCAGAAAGAGAATGCAAGTATTGTCTCCTCACAGTAAATAAACTCAAGGCTTTGTCCATTTGAGGAGTTTCAGTAGAGGCAATAAACAAGGTAAAAGAATTTATACAATTCCTATGGAACAATTGACATTTCTGGTTTTGCAAAATATGATAATCCAAATAAAAATGGTGATGATTTACTTTAAAGAATTTCATCCATTGCTCATGTGCTTTAAAGCTGCAATGATGAGCTCCATTTTTCAAGAACTATGTGTAGTACTGCTTCTAGCATTTTGCAAGAAATCATGAGAGATCTTTAAGGTTGGTTGCTTTAAAACTTCTGAAAGTTGGCTACCTTGTAGAGCAATGAAAAATAGATTTACAATAACTAAACATTCTAAATCACTAACTACCTGAAAAATAATAGAAACGTTATTAATTATGTCCTAAGATTTTACCTGAAATCTGAAATATGTCAGATTTCCTGGCATTTCAAGTTGGTTTTTTAAAAAATGACAAACATTAACAAGATAATTCCTGTTTTATCTCCTAGGTGATCTGTACAAAGAAATTTTTACCAATCTGCAGAAGACCTCCTGCTTAAGCAGTTTTTTATTCTAATATCATTTTCATTCTCAGCTTGTGTTTTGTTTGATTTTTCTAGCTTGTGTGTGTGATTCTCTGAAATGAAGCTTGAGCAAATTTTCTTTACCACAGAGTGCTATATTTTTATTTTTGCTCTGATTTAACAGTCTCGTGTCTTCTGCGACAACTTGTTACTATGGGAAAAACTTCAATAACTTGGATATTCTGGTTTGTTTTGTTTTGTTTTTCCTTTTTGCACACAGTGCCAAAGACACCTCCAGCTAACGTAAGTGGCAGAAGTGGAAGGCGACATGAATTAGTAATAGCATGGGAGGTAAGGGATTTTTCTGTTTAAAGGTTTTGTTTTATGTTAACTTCTTTGAGGCCAAAAGGCTCAAAGTAAAGAGTATTCTACTGGGGTTTTCTTACAACAAATCTGGACAACACATGAACACAAAATACTATGCTTAAATATGTTATAAAATTTTAAAATACTGTGGATTTTCATGAGGTTTGAGTAGAAGATATTATGGCATCAGGTCTAAAGTTCTACTAATTCATCAGGCTTTCCTTCCTGATCTACTGCTTGGGTTTGATTTTCCTGGATCTTATGTGCCAGATGAAATAACAACTAAGAGAAGAGAAGGAAAGGCTTGTAAAATTTTTTGCATGTCAATTAAAAACCAGTTACTTTTAATTGTTGAATAAAAATAAACTAAAGAGAATTTTGAGAATATATTTGCGTTGTAAGATGCAACACTCATGTATGGTCATACCATACATGTGTGAGAGTTGCTTTCTCTGCTAATCATAAAAATCAGTAGAGCAGGGACTTTTCTTAAGGAGGTTTCAAAACTTCTAGATTCATCATGAACAGTTTCAGATTCATAAAAATTCATATATCCATATGTATAGGTATAGATACTCAAGAAAAATTCCATCAAATAAAGATATGGAGTTATAATGAAAAAAATTTTAGGTTAGCCAATTTGAGGAGTGATCCAGATAGTAAGAGACACACCAAATTCTAATTGCTTCAATTGGCAAATTTTAGGACATCTAAAGAGACCGCCATCTGTTGGCACATCTGCCTTTTTTGACATCAGCTACCAAAGACAACTGAGACAGGACTGATTTCAGTTTGCTTTATATTCTATAAGGGTAAATATCAACACCTCTCTTATTAGGAGAGAATTTGCTGAATCCTGAACAAAAAGTACCAGGTGTCACCTGTGTCTGATGTTAACAGACCTAATCCCAGTCCCTAATAAGATATATTAGTATGCAGTATTCATATTAAGTGTCTTTATACTATTACCCAGGTGACTGGGTTGGGGAACTACTGGAGAGTGTCTCTATTAAGGACCAAAGTTTTCTTCCCAAAGAAACCAGAGACCCAGGGATAGGTTACAAAGTCTGTTCATTTTGCATCCTCTGCCCATGGACTCATGTTGCTTTTTTTCCTGGGATGCACAGTGCACAGCTTCAGAAGGATGGGTAGACAATTTTGTCTGCAAGTGAAGTTCCAGGTGATGAGACATTCACTTGAAATGTGGAGTGGAGAGGATTCAGTGTCATCTGTGCCCCAGCTCTGATTCATTTGTCCATTAGCTGCACATCTATGATGGGCATTTCAAGATTGGGAGTTTAGACACCCTTTTTTGGACATTTCACATGCAGAACAGATGTTAAATATAACCTAGTCCCCAAACTAGTCTATTGACTTCATAATAAAGGTAAGCTACTGCTAATTTACTAATTAGCATGAAAAGTTCAATTCATTGAATTGGACATGTAAGTTTTACTTTTTGCAGTGCTCAGACTCTAAAACAGATAAATCCCTTTTCTAACTGCTTGCTTATGTCAGATGTTTCCCAATTTAAGTTGCTAATTTCACAGATCCTCTGAGGAGAGAAAAGAAAATGTGTTATTTTTCACCAAAAAAAAAAAATAGTAGAAAACTTTCTGAGATTTAGAACAACTTAGATTTATTACAGTGTATTCTAAGCATTAAGTTGAACCCTGGAATTGAATCTTTAAGATTTAACACCCCATTTGGAACAGAATATAGACAGTCTGGCACCTCAAACCCAAAAGAGTCCCACCAGAGTAGGTATCACACACATTGTCTTACTCACAAGATATTGCTCTATGTTTTTAACAAGGCCACTGATAGGGTCTATTCCACCAGCAGACAGCTGGTTAAAGCATCCCACTAAAAAAATGGGATATATAAAACAAAACACTCTTCTGAGCACAAGAGCTCATTCAGTCCTAGGACAAAGACCTAAGTATGGTGATTAGGTGAGGAAACTCTCTTAGAAGTCTCCTCTTTGGAAGCAATTGTCTTTATGAGGACAGATATCATAAGTAAAATCCTATAATGGAACTGTGACTTGTTTCTGAATTAGTAAAACTATTTCTCATCATAATTAATTTTCTGAACTTATTTTTTCAGCCAGTGTCAGAAGAGTTTCAGAGTGGAGAGGGATTTGGATATATTGTAGCATTCAGACCCAATGGAACTCGTGGATGGAAGGAAAAAATGGTGACATCTTCAGATGCCTCAAAATTCATCTACAGAGATGAAAGTGTGCCGCCTCTGACTCCTTTTGAGGTGAAAGTTGGTGTTTACAACAACAAAGGAGATGGTCCCTTCAGCCCTATCGTGGTCATCTGCTCAGCTGAAGGAGGTCAGTTCAACATGAAGTTAAATTGCATATTTTGAACTATAATAAGCCTTTTATATATAATGCATTCTCTTATAACACACTTTTAAACTTTAAATTACAAATTTCTTTGCAGAAGTGCTAAATAACATTAAACAGGTTTTGCAGAGAAGGAAGTGAACTAACTTGCCAAGCTTGCCTAGAAAGCAAATTACAAAGTTTAGGAATAGACTTCAAGCCACACCAGTCATAATAATTAAAAAGGAAAAAAGCCATTAAGGTTCATCCTTTATGTTAAATCATTAGTTTCACATTTAGACAGGGTTTCTCTAATACTGAGAGAAGAAAGGATGATGTTTTCTAAGTTTCTGAGATTCATGATCCCTCTTTTGATGGTTTAATCAGACAAAAGCTCAAAGAATAAATAAATTCACTTATGAATATTCATTTCCTAGTCAATGCATTCTAAAAGTGCACAGAAATAAATTTTGTTTTAATTTTTATGTCATTAGTAGAAAGTTCTGACTTTGCATTAATGTCCCAGTCTCCAATGTGAATTATAGGAATAGCTCCCAAGAAAAAAATGACAAAAAATTTCTTGAAAATTTCTATTGAGAATTGCTATAAATTTTAAACAGTATCTTCTGGGGCAGAAAAGAATCAAACAGAAACAACGAACAAGCAGTAACGGGTACTAGTAGAAGAAATTGTTCTGTTTTGACAGGACCCAGTGTATGGAAATTCCCAAGCACAAAAAAAGGCAAATAAATGTTGTCCACAAGAATATTTTCAGAAGCTCTATTATGGAAATTCATAAACATCAGTTTTTCTTTACTATACTACTTTGAGTTATTCCACTGTCTCCTATTAAAAGAATAAAATTAGCAGAGTCCTAGTGCAGATGAGAGGAATTTCATACTCTCCCTCCGAAAAAGTAATGTGAAGATAATAATATTTCATGCGAAGATGGAAAACATTAAATGTTATTTCATATTAACCCACAATAAATCTATAACTTTGGAACAATGATGTAGCAAACACTGTCTACCTACTATTCTCTCTCAGTAATTACAGTGGTTGGAGCTGCTTTTTTTGCTAAAAGCAGTCTCAGTAGTTTGGTTTTTTCCACTTTTTGATTTAGGATTACCAAATAGTTGTATTTTTATAGAAACAATTACATTTTAAAATGTAAAAATTGCACAGTACAACTTGGAAATTGTACAGTTTACTTCCCTGTTCCGCAATAAAAATTGACACTGTGAGGTCAATGGTGATGTTTTTACTTTTTAGTAATTTCATACTCGTTTGCAGAAAGTCCTTTGCAGATCAAGTTTTGCAAAGGAAGGGAGAAAAACACTTTCTTTTAGAAGTAAAAGCTATTTTAACAAAAGTAATAATGCATCCTTGTACCTTTGCTTGTTATTTGGATAAGACTGGAAATAGAATAATTAGTAATATATAAACAATTTTTTCTATCAGTTGTTTTAAAATATGAGCTTTACAAATGGTCTTAATAGAATATTAAAATCAACTTTCTCTAGAAACCAGCTTTTCTGATTTTAATTCAGCAACTTGAAAGTACCTATCCATTGCAGCTTTGCCAATTCAGTCTCTGTTTGTGTCTGTACATGAGGAATTCTATGGGCCTAAATATTTTACAAGACTTACATTTCAGGAAAAATATGGGATGCTGTGACATTACAGTACAAAATTAATTTATAAAAAGCTTTCCTCCAGAAAAAAAACAAGGTGAAATACTGAGAATTTAAAGGAGTAATGAAACAGTTTATTACAGCTAAATTCTGGGCAATATGAAGATTGAGGACAATAGACATTGCTTTTTCCTATGAAAATGGAGAACTGCTTTTGAAAGAGGTATGGGCTGTCTTGGCTAAGGAGCTAAACAACTGAAGGCACAATTTTTCAAGGATTTCTATTGAAGAGTAGATATTAAATAATGATTGACAATATAATATAGTCCTAGGGCTGAACTAGAAAACCCTTAGCTTACTTGCTCTTCGTCACACATCCAATTCACTCAGCAAATATCTAGAGAAAGCAATAGGATAAAATTATTAAAAATTTAAGGGTTTATGTTACATATTACAAGTTTCCCCACATCTACAAATGGATCGACAATTGTTTAATGGCACAACAAATTTGTCTAAGGAAGTCTAAAATGTATTGCCTCTGCTTAGCACACTGGAAAAAATTCTGAACCATGAAGAAATCTTGTATTTATTAAGAATGAATGCATCTCCTTCTTCCATATGACTGTGACAGCATATTGTGTGCTTTCTGATTCCCATTCAGAGCCCTTTTGTTGTGGCTCTGAGTTGTTCTTAGGCAAGCAGCTTGGAAGGTGGTGTTGAGTAAGGTGTTCCCTCAGTGAACACAGCAGATTGCCCTCTGATTGCATAAAGTCATTCTGTCTGGGGCAAAAGGCTTAAAACATTGCCTTCTAAGTATAAAAACTCAGAAATTTGAGGAAAACACTGTGCACTTTTTCAGAAGTAAGTACAGTGGCTAATATTTTTCGCTTAAGTCAGACCACATAATAGAATCATAGAATTATTTGTGGGTTGGAAGGGACCTTAAATATCATCAAGCTTTAACACACTGTGCTGTGGGCGGAGAACATTCCATAAGTTACTCGAGGTCTCATCCAGCCTGGCCTTGAACACTTTCAGGGATGG
Organism: Rhadina sibilatrix; assembly: GCA_013400275.1. Taxonomy (NCBI): domain Eukaryota; kingdom Metazoa; phylum Chordata; class Aves; order Passeriformes; family Phylloscopidae; genus Rhadina; species Rhadina sibilatrix. The sequence goes on along the minus strand of VWYO01022391.1, from coordinate 761,335 downwards.
GGCATTGACATCTTCTCTGGGAACTTGTTCCAGGGTCTCACTAACCTCATAGTAATTAATTTCTTTCTAACAACTAATCTAAATCTCTCCTCTTTTAGTTTAAATCCATTTCCCCTTGTCCTGTCACTATGTGCCTGTATCAAGTATCTCTTTAAATAGTATCTCTAAAGCCTCCTTTAAATACTGGAAGACTACTAGAGAGTCTCGCTGGGGCCTTCTCTTCTCCAGGCTGAACAACCCCAACTCTCTCAGTCTGTCTACACAGGAGAGCTGCCCCAGCCCTCTGATCAACTTCATGTCCCTTCTCTAGACCTGCTGTAACAGGTCCAAGTCTTTCTTGTGTTGAAGACCCCAGAGCTGGATGCAGCACAGCAGGTGGGGTCTCAGCAGAGCAGAGGGGCAGAATCTCCTCCCTGCTCTGCTGCCCACACTGCTTGGGACGCAGCCCAGGGTGTGGCTGGCTTCATGGACAGAGTGCACACTGCTGGTTCATGTCCAGCTTTTCATCTGGAACAAGTTCTTCTCTTTGTGGCTGCTCTCAATTAGTTCTTCTCCCAATCTGTATTTGTGATTGAGACTGCCCCAACTGAGGCACAGAACCTTGTATTTGGCCTCATGATGCTCCCACAGGCCCACTTCTATAGCTCGTCCAGGTCCCTCTGGATGGCATCCTCTCCTTCAGGTGTGTCAGCTGCAGCACTCAGCTTGTTGTCATCTTCAAACTTGCTGAGGGTGCCCTTGATCTCACTGTCCATGTGATATCACTGATATCACTGATAAAGATATCGAAGAGCACTGGTCCCAAGGCAGAGCTCTGATGGATATCACCAGCTTCCACCCGGACATAGGCCCAACAGGTATTTTGAAGACAGAACTACACCAATGGCTGCTAAAACACAAATGATAGTGGTGACTCAAAGTTGAAGAGACAAGAAAGTCTACCTGGTCATAGATATTTTAGGACCATTTTCCTCCTTCATCAATCTTTTGACTTCATAAAAATCATCACCAGAATATAGTTCATGGGGAAAACTGTCCAGGAGCTAGAAGTGCAGATGAATGTAATGGAAGAATAGAGAATAGAATGGAGAATTGGTTAAAAAGATTGCACAAAACTAGACATATAGGCTATGGAGACAAAAAAAAAAGTGCAAATATATGTGTGACTCTCTGAAAAAGGTGTCTTAATTCAATAAGAAAGTTTGAAGAAGGAGACTTTCCTGGAAAACCTACNTGTCTTAATTCAATAAGAAAGTTTGAAGAAGAAGACTTTCCTGGAAAACCTATGAAAAGAAAAAAAAACAAGTAATCAGGGAGAAAAGAAGAAAAATGGAAGTCACGTGTAGTGATGATAAAGAGGTGATGAAAGCCAGGAAGCAGTTCTGAAGAGGGAATGTGGATGATTCTCAGAAAATGCAGGATAGAAAAAAGATGCACAAATTCCTCAATAAGAGACAGTAGACATTTCCAGCAGCAGGGAAGGACAAGCCTGAACCTTACATGAAGGAAAACTTTAATAATAGAAAGAGACATGAGAGCACTGCAAATTAGGCTACCTGCCAGGAGAAAGGTTACAGTGAGCAGGCTTGAGGCTGAAAAGGATCATGAACAGAAGACAAAGAAATCTTCTGACCATACTTTCTGTCAGGAAAATAAGGTATCAGATTCTTGCTAGAAAATACTGAAACAGCGCTGAAATTCAGCACAGGTACAGATGATTTTTATCCACAGAAGAAAAAATTGTAAAAGCACTAGACACTGAAAATAAAGCAGTGAACAAAAGCAACGTTAGCACAGTTTGTTACAGCATAAACATTTATTCATTCTCTTTTCATTGATGTCCACATTCCACCTAAATACTGAGGTGCTAAGAATTCCAAGATTACTAATACAAGATGTCAGTATCAGGGAAAAACATATGCAACCTCAGCAAATACAGAATCAGTGTTTGGATAAAACAGAATAACCTTGGGTTCAGTGTAATTTCGGAAAAGGGCAATTAAAAAAGCTGAAAGTCGAGCTAGAGGTCAATTGCTGATTACCCTGATCAATCTGGATGCTGAGAAAGACCTTTCTAATTCTTGAAAAATATTAAAGAATGCTGGTATTTGTGAGAGAATTTAGTTGTTCAGAGTAGTTTGGATAGTAAAAGCTAATTATTAAGGACTAATGACCTTGTGTTCTGGCTGTGCTAATTAGCAGATTCTTTATCCAGTACTGACTAAGTGAGAAGAAATAACAGTACAATAGCCTTGTTCTGATGAATAATTAAGACACTATAGAAAAGCTGATCATACCAAATAACAGTGGAACACATCACCGTTAAAAAGCAGGAAATTATTTTATTTACTGGAATTAACAGTTGAAACTAAAAATAGAAGTGTTTTGGAATGTCTCTTAAGCCAAACATATAACAGATATTTGAAGTTTATACTGCAAATACATTTCTGAGACAGAACATTACATTTGAGGATCTGTAAATATACCTTATTTATACCTTATTCTGAATATGTCTAAAAGATATTCAGAATAAGTAAAAAGCATGCATAATGCAATGCAAACAATGAAAATTATAAAAATAAAAGAAGTATACACAAAAAATTAAGGTTAATTTTTTTTAAGTTAGGAAACTATATCAGGCATGAAAAATTAAAGTAAATAAGGAATTGATGTGAAATATAATCAAGGAATGGACAACAATAATGAGAAACTTTATCATTTATTTTAATTAAATAAGATTATATAGACAGGATAGCTAGTAGGAATGAGAAAGTGAAAACTTTTACATCTGTAGTGAAAAAATCCGGCATTGTCAATTGTCAGAAATTCAACACTTTCCAAATGAAACTATGCAGAATTTGCTGTTCAAATGTACCATAAATAAGATTTAATCTATTTTCGCACTCATGGAGGTGGGGTAGAAATCACACAAAAGAAAGACTCAAATGTTTTTATTCTCATTAGGCATTATTCTGATAAAACTGTCACATCCTGAGGCAGAACAAATTGCCCAGAGTAAATATGGATGATGCCAACAGCGTAATGCTACAGATACTGTATGTCCATGCTCAGGCAGGTGTCTTGTCTCTCTGTCCTTATTTAGTTTACAAGTATACATACAACCTAAAAGCACAAGGATAAATATGAATAAGAGTGTCCTACAGTATGGAAATAGATGAGAATATAAATGGAAATAGAGACAAGTTTCTGGGAACCCAACTGGTTTCAAGAGAAGTTAGGTTTTCTATAAAGGGTTCTTTTGTTAATGATTGTCATAATGAGTGATACAGGATCAGTTCTGTTCATTTCAGTATCTAATTTCTCCTTCAGGCATTGACAGAATTATCTTCACAACAATTGAAAGGCCTATAATTTTGATAAATGAAGTAGTGAATACTACTAAAAACTTCTATATAGGAAATAGAAAGCCCTTAGCAATACAGGTTAAAACCTGAAAACTCCCACAGTCACTGTTTAAAACCTCCTGAGGGATCCCAGATGCACTTCTGTAATACATATGAGATGTATACAAATGATACTGCACAGAACTTTTGTTCTTGCTTTGTCTGGATTTGTGGTTACTCATCAAGCCAATGGAGAACCAAAGTCTCTAAAAGGCAAAGGACCATACAAAAGCCATTGCAATTTGGTTTCTCTATATTTAGACAAATAAACTAATATTTTCACTGAGAGGAAATAATATGTAATTACACACCTCTGAATACAGCCTCCACATCTTTAATTAAAATCTGAAATTCATGAAGTGAAGTCCTGTGATTCATTTCATAGCTAAAGCTGAGCCTCTTGGGGTTTAGGTGAACCTGAAAACTAATTGGCAGATTACTGTAAACTACAGAGGGTTATTTCCTGATTCTGCCAGGTGATCTGTCTGGAGAGATCCTGTGAAAGCTCAGCTAGAGCTGTCTCCAATGATTTTTTAAGGAATGAAATCACAATCCTGACATGCAGGAGTTTATTAAGCACTCCTCTGATCAATGGCACTAGCCCCATGGGAAGCAGATGTGCAGTCAATGTAATGGGCACATCCTCTCCTTGTGTGCTGAGGGTAGCTCTGTCTGTCGTGCCACTGGGTGGAAAAGAACCATTTGAATTCATGAAGCTGGCAACACTCCTCTGGTAAATTCTTCATGGAATAAGGCAGCTCCTTATTCCCAGATGACACTCTGCTGTGTAATAAATCCGGGTTATTCCATAGGGAAGGGAGAGCCCAGCAGGATGTACACTGTGAGAAAGTGTGCAGGAGAGCATCATTACAGGAGAAGGCTTCAGAAGTTCTACCTGATAAGTAAGAGTATTTCAGCACTAAATCAAAAATATTCAGGGCAGAAGTCTTCGCTTATAGCTCATTCCAACACTCTTCTAATTTTTCTGTTTTAAAGTTTTCTGCAAAGACACTGTTCAGAGAGAAGGTGAAAATAGAAAGGACTTGTGGAAAAGTGAGAATTCTGGAGGCCTGTCCTGGAAACAGTAATCTTGTTTCTGCTATTGTGGAAATTGGATATTTTTCCATTTTGAGCACAAGATTCTGGAGAAAGTTCTATATCCTGCAGATAGACATTTCAATGCAGATCTAGTGGAGTCCCCAGTTTCTCAGGAATGGAAAAAGTTCACTGAAGGTTCTCTGATTTGGAAGATAGTCCATGTGGCTATTTCTAGCAAGGAAGCAAATGATACCATTTTCTTTACTGACACAAGAGGGATGAATTTTCCTAATTTTCCTTCTGATATATCTCTTGTGGATTTTTCCACAGGGAGGCATTATCAAAGAAATAGATCCTGGCTGAAATCCCAAAATCTCAGCTATGAAGAACTGCCTGCAGCCATAATGCAATTGCTCAAACTGAGGTTCTTAGCTTCAAATAAAAGCTCGAATTTTGAATAAGACTGCTTTTTAAAAATCCTTTTTGGAATCAAAATAAGAACTGAACAGATAAAAAGTGATTGGTTGAGTAGTCCTGACTGAGGCTCTGCTCCATAGAAGAATTAAAACAACATAAATTTGAGTAGGCTCTTGGACTTGTTTTTTTTAAGTTAGATCAGGTGGAAATCCTTAAGGATGAATATTTCAGGAAACAGATCAGTTTACAGTTATAAACAGGAACAACACACTGAGGGCTAGTAAATGATTTTTTTCTTTACTTTCCAGTGTCAAAATTCAGGACTCCCTCTCTAAACATTAGCCTTGAAAATGTCCTGCCATTTTACAGCCATCCCAAATACCCACACATTGATCATGTTTCTTTAAAGTATGATTGCAGCACAGGGAAAGACAGTCTTTCATGCACATTGCACACAGCCTTATGAGAATTTGTTGTATGCATCTTTAATTCAAACAAAGAATATTAAAGGTGGCCTTTTTTCTTTTTTCAGGAAGTATGACCTTAGGTAGACACCTACAGGTTTAGCATAATGATAAGATCTGAAGAAAATAATATGAATATAACATCAGTGACCATAATAGAAAAAGCTAATGAACCTATCAAACTTATCATTAGTTTTAGACACAGAGAATAAAGCATGACATTGGAGTGAACCACAGACTGTATTATATCACCAGAAATTATATGGTCCTCATGATATCTGAATCAATAAAAAAAAAACTATTTAGTCTCCAAAAACTTTCAGACATTCATATCTTACTCCCAAATATACAATTTCTGTTGTTTTGCTGAACACTATTCTCAGTGCCTAATATCAGTGAAACTGCAGTGAATTATTTCTGAATATGTGAGAAATACATCTTCTTCACATAAAAAAAATTCCAACTATTTCTGCTCCATTTGTTGAAAACAATTTTTAAAAATATCAGAAAATATTCTATGTTTCTATTCAAGCGATATATAAACCATTCCTAGTGAATGCTATGAAGAGGAAATGATACCTGCATTTATAGAAAATGTAAAGTCTGCCGACCAACATTTTATGTACATCTCAAATTATTTATCCCACTGCAATCTTTTCTGACAACAAGGTAATTGCTTCAATAATACAAAAACTAGAAAACAGCTTTTGCCACACAAATCTTAGTAGGACATAAAATAGAAAGCAGGATGTAAATGTTGAACAGAAAATCATATTATGAGCAATATATTTCTTCATAACGCAATTCTTTCAGTATTGAATTCGAAAGATCATTTCTCTTATTCTTGAAAATATTTTTTTATTCTTTATTACCTAAAATGTTCAAAATATTATTTTATACTTATTAGTAATACTCATTGTTGGGAAGCACCACTTTGTATCACATCAGAATTACTTTTTTTTCCTGAGATGTAAATTAAAAAAGAGATCAAAAAAGAGTAACAAACATTAGGAGTCTGACATCAAAAAGAATGAAAAATTTGTATGAGCCGTGTCAAAAATATTTGTAGGGCAACAGTGCCAGAATAACACCTGCAGAGAAAGGAGAGTAGCTAATGAGTCAACAGTGATATTAGGTATCTTACATATTAGGTGGTTTGATCACTGAGAAAAATATATCCTTTTATCTCAGGCTGTTCTGGAAGGAAGCTCTTTTTCTGTAATCCTGTTAAACAAGTCCCCAAAACCCCATTTTTCAGAAAGCTCTTTGATATGCCTCCCTAACATAAAACCAAGACCTCTGCCTGACCTTCAGGAACAGATCAACACATTAGAAATGTAATGAGGAACATTAGGCCAAGGAAGAATCACAGGTTCTGTGACTAGAGAGGAATGTGAATTCACATTTTTGCTGAGCAAGTGAACTACACCAGAAAGGTGGAGAAATGCCCTATTGTGTGCTGCACAGTATATGTAGAAGCCTTGAGTCCACAGCTTGTCTTTAAAAAAGTTTTCAGTCATATTTCGGAAATAAAGCAGAAGACCCACAAGACTTCCTTGACTCATGTCCCAGTTTCATAAGAGACAGTTTCTGGACACTCATCACTCCCAGAGTACTGTAGCAGGTGATACACCTGAGTGGTGGGATGCTCAATAACCTGTCACAGCAACTATCTGGGGACATTTACTCAACTTCCCAACCGCTGAAGCAAGCTAAGCCTCTATAAGGCATTCATTGATGTGAAAGGACAAAGGCAAACATGCTTATGACAACGTTGGGCAAGTGGTATGTAAAGCATCCTACAGCCTTCAGTGAGCATCCTGGCCAAAGGACACCAAATCAGGAGGACAGGAAGGATCCTCTGTTCCAGATAATCAGGAGGTCAGGACTGCAGTGTCTTGTGAATAGATAGAAACCTGGACAGAGGGCCAACGGGAACAAACACAGGTAATCAGAGGGACCTCAACCTTAGGTCTTGGTGCCTTTATAAAAATGTGCGTCCCAGGCCTAAAACAGTAAATGCTTCACAGCAGAGAGAAGGCTGCACATCCCAAACACTAGTGCCTGTGACTTCGAGGATATAACACAGACTGAAAAAAAATCTTTCACATAGCATTTCACAACAGCGCTGGGTATCACTTCCTACTCAGTACTGCCCCAGGGCAGGACTGACTGAACACCTCAGCAAGGTATTGCTCATCCTGAGCTGACAGAATGGCACTAAGAAGCCACAAATAGAATGAATGCTCCATTTACTGTTGCAGTTAGGGCTGTGAAAGGGGTGTATGGAAGCAGGGGACACATATACAAATATTAAAGCTTTTTTAAAAAATCACAGACAGGAGATTCTTTCACAGTTTGCTGCACCCATCATCAGTGATGAGATATTGATGTAGCATGACACAAATAAAGAAATACAACAATAATAATCTCTTCATCTTGTTCAGTTTTTCATGTTCCCCCTAAGTGTCATACCTTCTTGAGAGTATTAACGTAGAATAAAGGAAGTAAATGACAGTTTCAGACGGAGTGTTTTTGATAAATACAAGCTGTTATAGTGGAGGTTTATTGTTTCAATTTTTCTTAATACAGAACCCACTGCTGCTCCCATCGATGTCAAAGCTACGAGTTTGTCTGTATCAGAGATTCTTGTTGCGTGGAAACATATTAAAGAAAGTCTAGGAAGACCACAGGGATTCGAGGTATGAACACAGAATATCATAATGAGAAGTCCTGTTGCTTTTGTGAGAGTTGCATTCTGTTAACATGTGCAGTGATGAAACTTCAATAGGAATTATGCTCATTTTAGCCTACATACCACTAGCATTGGGACAACAGTCACAGCTGTAGCACCGGAACATTCTTTATTTATTTGTGCTTGAAAACTGTTCAACACCAGTTCTTATAACATCTCTTTGTCACTTCAAACAGAGCTGAAAGAACTGTGAGTGACCCAGCATGCATCATTCACAGGCTGGGGAAAATTAGGTATTGACAGTTTCCAGCTCTAAGCAACCAGTTCAAACTTGTTATTTACTGACAGCAATGAGCACAGAGAAAGGAGAGAGCCCCTGCATCCATGTGCTCTCATCCCACAGAGGCTGAGGGACATCTGCTGGGCAGACCGTAACAACAGGATGTCAGGAGGGAAGCAGCAGCTGCACAGTCCATAAATAAAACTCTGCTTAGAAACAGCCCTTCCTGACTTGGGAGAGTGAGCCAGCCCTGGCAAGGGACCTCCTTGCACTTTTGGATACAGTTTACAATCCAAACCTCCAGGAACAGATTAGATCTAGATGTACACCTGTTTATTCTCTTGTATTGCTACCACAACCCAGCCTGACCTTGTCGATCAGGGTGCACTGATTCTCATTAAATAGTCTAGCTAAACCAAATTAACTGATATTGGGATGCAAGTTTTTTGTCCTGCTTTAGACCTTTAGACAGTGCTGACTCACTCCTGATTTTCTACAGTAACACAAAAAAGAGGGTAAACATGTATGTCTGAGGTAGAAACCAATCATGTGGGTGTCAAAAGGTATCTTGTGATCTACTAGCACAGAGTGTCTCCCTGGTAGCGTGTCTGGGCAACCCCAGGGGCTGGTGACCATCACTGATAGCCTTAAGAAGGAGATATAGTTGTCTGGACAGCATCAGAGCCAACACCTTCTGCAGCTCAGCCTCAGGCTGGCCAGCCATCACCAGGACAACACATTTGCCTCATAGCTCAGATGGTACCAGTTACCTGCTTCTATAGCCTTTTGATATATTGCATAGCAACATCTCTATTAATATCTAGCACAGTCCAAATGGGCTGTGACTTTGGCATGTCCCCTCAGGTCTAGCATTTGTTCAGGTCTTTTTCCCATCTACGTCTGCATGCTGAACTCTGCTAACCCTCTGCCACTTTTATTTCATTGTTCTTTTCTCCTGCTTCTTCCTTACGTTAAATGTGTTTCTATTCCTTTGCACATAGCTTGCTTCCTGCAGCAAAAGTCATAATCGACCATTTTACCTTTAAACCTGCTATTTATAAAGAGAACAAAACTGTATCTGATAGAGATGATATTCGTCTTGCAAATACTATTCCTCTCCATGTTGAAGTGTTCCACTTGTTACAAACCTGACTTCAATTTTGAGACCAGTCTTTTATCATCTGAAATAACTTACTTGCTGCACCCTGTCTTTTTTTCTTTTCAGAAAGGTGGCTGGTTTGTTATTTTTTTCTCAGATATCTTAACATCTTTCAAATTATACCTACTATTTTCACTCTTATCCTCATTCCATCTATCAAAATGATTCTCAAAATGTTCTATTAACTTTGAATTACATATTTTAAAATAAAAAAAAGAAAAGAAAGAAAATATATTTTCTTTCTAAAATTGAAATTTATTTCCCTAGAAACTTATCCTTTCATAATGTGAATGGATTTTGCATTTACTTGCTTGTCACATAACACTTCCTTAGCTCTACAGGTGTGTCCTAGCACTAGATGGCCGTTACAGGTAGACAGTGGGCTCGCTTTGTGTCAGAGGTGGTCTTTGCACTTGGAAAATGCTCTGACCTTGGGAGTTTGGCATACTTGCCAGCTCTATGTCTCTCATGGATTTCTCAGGGACAAATCTGAAAATGCCCATTGATACAGGAAAAGTCACTAACAGTGAAACTTACTTAATAATTTGGCTCCTCACTCTGCTGTACACGAATTTTAGGATTATAGCATGAAGACTACAGAGTAAATATTTCAAACCAAGAACCTGCAGTTGACATGACAAAAAAAAAAAAGAAATATAAAAAAATTCAGTGCTCCCTTGTACCTCCCCCCATGAAGGAATTAGAGGAGCCTTCTAAATAGTAAAACTTTTTAAATTACTACTTTTATCTGGGGAGATGAAGGTGTTTTTTCCTTCCCACCCTACCCATCCCCATCCTGTCCTTTCTGTCTTTGTTCATTTAGTCAGAATTCCTCTGCCCACTTTCTGACAGACAAATCTTTCATGGAGTAGTTTGCTCTTCTCCATCTTCACAGGAATAATTACAATCTGAGCAGCACTTATTCAGTAAACATAAATGTTGCTGCACAATTCAGCAGGAGAGAATAACTTCTAAGCATGTTATCGCTAGATCTTTTCAATTATATTTGGAAAGGATTTCATCAAAAAAGAGGTAATGATTTATAGGATCAGTACAGTGAGCCAGTGCATTATAATATTCACTTAAGTACTCTGAGTCCACACTATCAGCCCAGTTTTCCTAACCTACTGAAAGTTTGCCTTTAAAGCATCCCCACCATGCAAAAAGGAAAGGAGTCTGTGTAGGATGATATTGGGGCTAAAATATGTCCCCTCAAAAAAACCCTGAAGTACACAACAGCTTTATGTTTTCCATATTATTTACTTTCTTAAGTCTCTTTCACTTGTTGGGAAGACTCTTAATTTCAAATCTGATTCTGAAAGTTCATTGTTTGTACAGTGCAGTGCAAAACAAAGCCTGTAGTATTCCTTTAATCCACAAATAGCAAATAGATAATGCACAGATATCTAGTAAATTTGGTTAAAGGATTAATTATTTATCTTTTATTCTGGTTTGTTGTTTTTTTTTAATTCTTTCCTAATGTAGAATTGTCGTGGGCCACAGGTAGAGAGTTGCCCTCAGTTCAAGCTGAATGCAAAACAATCTAACTAGCCACTCTGCATGTCACAATTCGTATTCAGGCTGCGGTCATCGTAGCAGTGACAACCTCTTACACAGTCTTCACATTTCTGGCCTTTTGTCAACAGCATTATAAAAGGGACAGCTATTTCCTTAACACTTGAATGTTTGGGTTTTAATCAACAAAAGTGACAGAATATTTACTAAATGTGGACAAGTTCACAGCGACCCACTTTCACTCTGGCCCTGCTTGCCCTTTGTCCTAAGGAGTAATGAAAGGCAAAGGAACTTGTCCAATTTCACGTTGTCATCCTTGAAAGGCAGTGTTAACTGTTATGTCACGAGTTTTATGCAAGGTTTGCTGCCCTCATTTGCATCTCCCAAAGCACATATTATTCCTGCCTTCAGTACAGGTTTGTCAGCTGTCCGCCCAACCTTACTAAATATATGCCAGCTACAGTCTGATAAAGTAGAAGTAGCTCAAAAACTTTGTCAGAATTGTGGGAAAATATAGTGTGTTGTTCATACTTATTGTTTGGAATCTTTAAGCTGAAGGTTATAAAGTCTATTTGAGCCCAAGGCAATATTTTCTTTGTCGTTCACTACTGGTAAGGAAGGAAAAGAGAAAGAATTACTGACTGCAAGAAGAGATATTTTGGGCTTCTTTTTTCTTTTCCAGAAAGTCTAATATTTAAGTATAAATGAAAAATCTCATTTCTCTTTTACTGGAATTCCTCTAAGGGATAGGAGTTTGGCTAATACAATCAAAAGATCAACTTGAGGCAAACAAATAAACAAAATCAAAAATAATGAAAAAATAAAAGATAAAAAAAAAAGTTGAGTACCATTTTCAGAGAGGACTACTTGACATAATAACTTTATTATATTTATTATATTATTTATTTAATAAAACCATATTGTGGCTTTTCAAAGAGAACTACTTAATATTTTGCTGTTTCTTAGCTGCACTTTATCTATTTTTATAATGGAACAGATAATTATATCTACATGGTAATGGATTCATTTTTTCTTATTTATTTAGTGATTTATTTATTTTATTTAACTTGAAGTAATTTAGAAAGAGCATATGGATATTTTAACCACAGCCTGGAAAAGCAAGACAGAAATTCTACTTAATTTAGGCCCTTACTTGATATGCTTTATTTGTAGCTTTAATTTTCTGTGATCAACAGAAAGAATATTCAGCCAATAACTCTGACTTTTCTGCATTTAGTGAAGATGACCTACAGGTAGATCAGATTAAGTTATGACAAAGACTATATTACCTAGAATCCAACTCCAGGAAAAGAGTAGTATTATTTAAGATACTCTTTAACTTAAAACCTCAAGGAAGTGGTCTGGAACTGTCAGAGGTAGAAGAATTTTAGACAGAATTTTTTTTTTACCATGATTTGTTTTTAACTATTGCTTAACCCATGATCAGAGCAAAGCAGTTTGCTCCTCTCCAGCTCAAAGGGATGGGTCTCTGGAAATCAGGTATCAAAGTTTACTATTCTTTGGATAAAAACAACAAAAAGTCCAGAAAAAATGTAAAACCTCACAAACAAGAATGCATTAAACAGACAATATGCTTTCTTCCCCTCTTTTTCTTTCAGCTTTCAAATATGGACTACTTTTTTTGTGATTTATGCTTCATGCTATTATCAGTATTCAATGTTATCATTAATGAAAACCTGTGTTATAGATCCGTTCTGAGGAGTTTAATTAAGGTTACAGAAAATAAGATTTAAAAAAGAACCAGCAAATTCAGAGAAGTGTAAATAAACAAACAGTCTATTTTAAGATATATGTCCCTCACTTTTAAGCATCAGAAGTATCCTAATTTCAGTTCAAATTAATGTAAATCCCCACACCATCTACTTCAGTCAACAAGCATTGGAATTTATTTGTTTTATAACAATTCCTTCTTTTATTTTCTTTGGTCATCAAAAATGACAAAAAAAAAAAAAAAAATCAAAGTTAATTCATGAACATTTCAGTAATGTGAGACATGGTGTGTCCTGTGAATAAACACAGCTACTTGTAATTTTGCTCCTGGCTTTCTGAGAAAAAGGAGAAAAAACTTCAGTTGCTTTTCCAACCCTGCTACTGTTCACCTGTGTAAGGCTTAGTCAACTCGTTTTTCCTTTCTGACCCGTTTTTTGTTGGCTCCTCAGGTCTCCAGGACACAAGTTCCCTCTCCCTGCCTGTTCATACAGTGCCCAATATTGTGCAATTCTGACAGCTGTAGCATCAAATTTGTAAAGACGCATCACAAGTTAAATGAAAATAATCTGACTGCCCTAGAGATACTAAGCATTGGAGAGTCAATAGTAGGATGTGAATAAATGGTTATTTTTTCCTTTTTCTTTTCAATAAAAGAAAACTGACTCTGAATAGGTGTTATATCAGATATCAGTAGCTTTGGTCAAGTATTCATCCAGCAAAATACCTCAGTGAATCACACTTATTTCAGAAAAAGTGGTGGTGACTGCAGTTAGGTTTGTGAACTGAGCTGTAATTCATCTAAGAGTTAAAGCAACAGCATTTTAAGGTGAGATGATGCAGGCACACACACAAAAGACAAACACTTGAATTTTACAGTTGAAAGAGTGGACTGCGAGCTGACACCAACTAATACACCCTCAATCAAAGTTCACAGAGGCACTTTTCTCAAGCGAAGATAGGACCTCAAATGTATATTTTTGCAACCAGATCGTTTCAGATCTTTTTTTTAATCACAGCCCTAGTGCAATTATAAAAGGTCAGCATTGTGCTCATTGGTCTTATTTTCCTGTGAACCCCTTGGGGTTTTTTTGGTTTGCCATTTCCTAGGAGACATTCTCGAGGATTCTCTCTTGTCCGTGACCTTTTTTCTCAGAGGAAAAGTTACCCCTATACAATGTAAATAACTTATTAAGAAATAACCAGTTTCACACAAAAGGTCAAAATGTGGAAGAAATGCAAGTAGGTCTCGGCAGGAATAATAGTAAGCCAAGTATAGGTCTTTGAATGGTGTGTTAGTGACAAAATAGGGCCCCATGAGAATTGCCTTGCTTTTGTAGCTCACCTAGATACATTTTCTCCAGTTACACCCTGAAAATTCTTGGCCCTTGAGGACAGAGATTGGCCAAATTCTCGGCTCAGCTTTATGAGAAGCTCTTTGAGATGATGATAAATTTAAAGATACCAGAGAATAAGAATTAACAACCACCAAAGATAATTTAGGGGGTCATTTTATGTCTGAAAAGGAAGGGCATAAACATACTATCAAAATTCCTTTTACCAGAAACCTTTTTATACACAAGAACTAAAACTGAATCCATTTCCTCCTTTTTCTTCTGGTAAGATTTTGCAGATGATTAAAGTATTCCATCATTGTTTTGTCATCGCCTATTTCATTGGACTGATAAGAAATCTCCTGGATCTGAGTTGCACCAGGCCAGGAAAAGAGTGTTGCTCACAACACTTCTTAAATGATGCAGTCACAGTTTTCCAGAGTGAATGTAGACATTCTGGTGACCTACCAGAGGATGAGTTCTCCTTGAATGGTGTCCTTCAATGATGAGCTCTCCCTGCCAGAGTTCACCCTCTGCTCTTCTGCCTTACAGTAACCTCTTCTTGTGCCAGTACACAGCTATTCCACGTGCTTCAGGTCACACCACAATATTCCAAGTCTTGCCATTTTGGAGAAGAGAGCACTGCATGGCTTAAGGTCAAGCTGCAAACTCCATATGCTTAAAGGGGTTTGATGATCAGAAAAAGACCTAAATGGCAAAAATACCCTCCACAGGATAACAAGCACAAGCATCTGGAAGCATGAGCTTGCCAGGTGCCTATATTAATCTCTCGTTTGGTTGCTTGTTGGCAGGTTGGTTACTGGAAGGACATGCAGCAGGAAGAAGCAGCAGAAAAGGTCAAAACAGAGGGAAATGAATCATCCATCCTCCTGACAGGATTAGAAGGAAACACATTATATCACCTAACAGTGAGGGCATACAATGCTGCAGGGTATGGACCACCTAGCACTGCTGTGCATGCAGCAACCAAGAAATCCCGTGAGTAATCTCAGTACACTTGCTAAAAGGAAGAAATCAGGGAGCAACCCTTGTCCCCTTGGGTTTTTATTTATTTAGAGTGTATAATAATCAGGAATCATATATAGATTTGATTCATGGCTTTGTTTTGATGTTTAGACAGGAATTCATATGACTTTGCATTCATAACTAAGGTTAATTTCCTAGGAAACAAGGCGTTTTTTTACAAAGGGAGAGAAAAGAATTCAAGTTCATAAGCTTTGTGAAAATTATGGGGTGGGCAGAATAAATACACTATAATCTACAAAATTACACTACTGATGAAAAAGGAAAAATCAAAAATGTCCCATCTAGAGTTGGAAGCTGGGTAACACTACCAATTTTAAATACAATGAAAGATTAAAATACTTTTATTTTTAAAGAAACTAGCTATAAAAATTTATATGTGTGCATGTTGTTTTTTCTTCTCAGCCCCCAGCCAAGCACCAGGCAATATTATGTGGATACAAGATGGCTCACATGTGTCTCTTGGGTGGGAGCCAGTCAGACCTCTAGCTAATGAATCTGATGTAATGGGATACAAGGTTAGTTCTTCCCCTTCCTTGCTCGCCTTTCTCTCTTCGAAGCAATTGCTCCTCCTCTTTGTTGGCTTTTTCTCCTTTCTTGTTCCTCTGTGCAAGTGAAGCATTCTATACAGACTGTCTCAGATCAGCTTTCACTGTGAGAAGCAATAAAATTAAAACGAGAGAAATGTCCCAACATATTTTTGAGTTGTGATTTTCAAATACCAAACTCTTTCTGACTGCCCTCCATATGAGGGGGTCAGTCCATCATCTCTGAGTCAGCAGTGGCTATTAATATCAGACTGCAATGAAGCTCCTAATAACTCTTCAATTCAACTGTGTTTGCAGTAGGATTTAGAGAAATTCAGAATAATGAGATATCTTTAATTTACATCAAAAGTAATATTTTTTTGAAGCAGGAATACAAGTACTTCAGTTTGCTTTGTGATCATGTAAGTGATGTTCTACAGCAGTGACAGTAACATCTGGAATTTAAAGTTTTGAAATTTTAAAGATTAAAATACAGATTAACATTTAAATAACTGGTCATATATAGTAAGTCAAAAAATTAAAAATAAAAAAATAATACATCATAAAAACCAGAATTCACTGCAATACTTTAAATCAAAGTAGAATTATTTTGGTGTTTTTAGAGAAGTGTGGGTCAGTGTTTTTTTGAAGCCATATCAAATCATTTCTATAGACTACAATCTTATATCTCCTCTGATACATCAGGAAATATCGCTGAGAAAGTATAAAATGGTTCAAATAAACCAGAAACTGGTCTAACCTTTATCAGAATAGTTGATATTCTGAAATACTTGAGTTGACTTTTGGTTTTTCACACCTCTCTGACCTTTTCAATTTTCTCTGGGAACAGAAACTCTTATGCAGAAATACCAAAAAGACAGATACATACTGACTTGCTTTCCCCCCATATGCCATAAATTTGTATTGAGTTTTGCAGGAAATGCAGGGACAGACCTGAGATGTTGTCAGTTAATTTAGCCAGTGAAGGTAAACACAGTAAATACATTATTCAGGCTATTTTCCTTACACTTGAAGTTGGGTTCTTGAGCCAAAAATGTGAATATCAACATGAACTTCGGGATAAGAATTTGAACCAAATGGAACTCAAAATACATTTTGAAATGTTGGAAATAAAGTTGTGCAACACCAAATGCTGGACAGGGCAAGTTCTCTGTCTTTGCTCTGGGTCATACTCTATGTCCTTTCACATTCATGAATCTCTATATAATATTTTGCTATTACTGTTTTGAAGTCCCTGCAGGAAGGGAAGAGTAAAAGTAGATATCTGTTCAAATGCAATGTGCAGAAATCCCTAATGAAAGCATGAAAGAGTTAACATTACAGTGACTGTGTTATCTACACAAAATGTGTGGTACAGAGCTTGAATGACCACTGTGACCACTGTCTACTTTATCCACCACAGGTGTTATTTCGGCAAGAGGGACAGAGCAATAGCCAAGTTATAGAAACACAGAAAACCTCTGCAGTGGTACTTCTTCCTGATGTTGGGGTCTACATCATTGAGGTCTGTGCAGTCAGTGAAGGAGGGGATGGGACTGCAAGTCCCCAGATCAGAGTTCCATCTTTTTCAGGTAAGGTTATGCTTATATTTGAAAGCGTGGTGCTTATAGTATGCTCATTAACTCTGTTATTCTCTACCAGAAAAACCTGTTCTCACAATTATTTAGCTATCAAATAAAATCATTGATCTGAGTCTAGTTCTATGCTGTAACAAAGGTATTAGTGACACATGGGATGTTTAAGTTCATCTGAGGCAACCATGAGGCAGATGAACAAAGATGATTTATAGGAAACCTCTGCCTTTTGAGGATAACATCTAAAAACCTACCTGAGCTATAGATGTTGTTATGTGCACTAGTGTCTCAAATAGCAACGTAGTCAGCTGGGATGCAATCCACAGAGACCAGCAGTGGAGCCTTGACAGCAATTCAGCTAATCTTCTGAATTTTAGTATTAAGGCAAGAGCACCTAAGGACACCTACAATGTCCTAAGGCATCCCAAATAGAGCTGTCAAATGGGATGTGGGACATAGGGCATACACACATCTTTCTGTACCACCAGCCAGATGTGTACTATGTAACACAGCTAAAGTGGCATGTATTTAGGTAGCTGGCCCCTGTGTACATGCCTGCTTGAGAACAAGCTGAATTTCTCTGTAAGTTCCAGTGACTCCCTTCCATAATTATTACTTTATTTAATTATTTAATATTAAAAGCAGTATTAAAGTGTTATCATTAGGTAAATTATGATGTCTAGCTGCTCTCTCCTCAGTTACTGTGATATGTTGAAAGAATTTGAAGTATCAATATTACAAAGATAAGAAAGGGATGGGAGGATTAGTGGCAAGAACCACAAAGAAACAACATAATCTTTGCCTAAACACAAGGCATTTTAATTATAACCTTCCATGACACTTTAAAGTTTTATTAAATATTGCTTTTTGGTTGTTAAGAAGCACTGTTGTGGTGCACCTTTAAGGTTATAAAGCACTAACCAAAAGGTGTGAGCCTGAAACTTCAATCTAGAACTACAATTTCAGTTCTAGTCTGGTCACAAACTGCAATGCTATCATCAGAATGCAGAAGACACCAATCCCTTCTCCATGAAATTTTCTTTCATATGTCTTTCAAACCATAATTCTAGGCCACAAAGTCCTCCATCTAATTAGACTATTAGTTTCACTTAGGGCAATTGTTGTCCAAAGAAACTGGTTCCCTTCCCATCTAGTTGCCACCACCCCAGAGCACAGTTCCCCTTAGCATGGCCTTTTAAGACACTGCTGTGATAAAAATCAGCACTGGAGTAATGGACCAAAACCCACTTTTTCCTCTGGACAAACAGGGATCGAGGGCTAGCTTTCATTCCTTGTTCTGGGACAAAGATTTGTGACTCAGGGCAGCTTCTGCAGCCTAACGCTTTTTTGAAGATTAAGACACAAAATCATATATCCTTTTGGAATTTCCTACTAATTTGCAGACTGAATATGAGGATCCAGAATGTGAGCTGCTGTAGGTCTCATCATAATATCTCATCTGTGTAGAGAGCCCATCTGGTGACTGCAGTTCTTACACAGTAATCCATTGCCTAAAAGTTAGTCTTTTGCTGGGGGTAATAGAACATAAATTTGGGCAAAAGGTAATATCTACATATACTGAGAACCATTTGCATCATTTTTTTCTTAATTACTTTGCTTTTCATTTCAGGAGGGAAAGTAACAAGTGCTCAGTCCACCTTGCATGTATTGTCTACTTCCTCATCCTCTGTAACACTGCTTTTGGCACTGATGGTACCTTCGACCTCATGGTGAAGGCTGCAGACATTTTTGTTGTTGTTATTTGTTTGCTTTAACTTGATGACACCAAGGGATGGAGTTTTATGTCCGTGGAGAAACTGAAAACCCAAGCTAATGCTTAAAGACCCATCAAAATGCCTGTGGTGCACTTAGAGGAGTGTTGGAGACACGGTCAATAATTCATCAGGTTTTTATCTCTTCTTGATTTGTAAAAGTCCTATGGGGAGGAGACCCTTCTTGGCCCAAAAATATGCAGATTGTATGTAATAAAATTTTGTAAGCAACAGCAATTTCTGTCAAATGTATTTTCCTTTTTTAACATGCTCAAATTTGGTGAACCCAGTCATGTATAATCAGGTGTTTAAAGGGCGGCGTCTAGTACAGTACACCTGTATTGTTTGGAGAAAAAAATTCCATTTTTAGATATAGAACAAAGTTTGATATAGCTTTGCTTTTGAATATTTTGCTTGTATTATCCCTGATAAATGGTTGTTCCTACTGACAAGGAAGAAAAACAGAGTTTTTCTCTGTTTAAACAAAGACCACCGCAAAAGTAAAGAAGAACTCGTTCTGAAAATATGTAATATGTATTCAATTAGCAAAAGAATTGTCAGTGAAAAACTAGACAACTTACCCCAGAATGTAGCAAAATGGAGCAGAAAATTAATTTATTTTATTACCAAGTAAATGGGAAATTCTTAAACACAGCTTGGGCAGAAACCAGTCGGTTTTTATCAAATACCACAAGAATCCATGTCCAATTAAATTTTCAATAGAAAATAAGAAATCAATTCCTACTGCATATGACAATGAAAATTCCACTTGGCATTTAAACATGATATACATTAAGCTACAAAGTGGACAAATAAAGCAATGCAAGGAGATAAACCTGCTTTGCCCAACCACTTCTCAGTTGTAACTTCCTTTTTCCTCTAAGTCCAATTGAATAGGTGGTATTCAAGTTGAAGTACATATGAAAGCATATTATGGAGAGAATATTAACATTTTTCAGAATGGCACTATCCACATATTTATAGACTGCAGTAGGATATATTTTGGAAAATTTTGTTTCTGAGAAAAAAAATACTTGGAAAAGTGATACAGGGCATCATTCCAAGTATTTATCTAATTGGCTCTATTTCTATAGCTCACTGGAGATTATTCTTGTAGATACTGTGTGATATCAGTTTTCATCCCCATATTTTGCTGTACCAGAAAATTTTTTATTCAGTAGACAATTTGGACAATTTTTCTACTTTGAAAGGCCTCCCCATGTACTGGAACCTGAGGAAAAATGACTCCCAGGGAAGATGGTGTGCATGTTTATACAATCACAGTGTGCATGGTGTTATGAAGGGTGGCATTTTGCTAACACTCCTGGGGATCATGCCTAGGAAAAACATTGCGGTGCCTGGGAAGAATCAAGTCAAAAATGGTTAACATGAAAGTCCTAATGACATGGTTCTTCTAGTTGTCTATCCCTCGAAAAGTTTTGATGAAAACCTATCTTAGCTGATATTCAAAATGCTATTATTTTGCCAGTTCACTAGCAAAATAATTTTTGGCATTTAGATAACACACTGCACCGTGTTCTTTCTCAGCTGCTTCAAAACAGTAGCCAAGAAAGCACAACAGAAATAAGAAGGTGAAAAGCTGATGATGACTAAATATTTTTGATCTTGAATATTTTATCAGTAAAACTTTCAGAGAAGGTTCAACTCAAATCTTTGTTATCCACTAATATTTTAAACAATTTTCTAAAAAATGGTGTTTAAAATCACTTAAGTCACCATATTGCTCAGAAAACAAAGGCAGGATAGCTAGCTAAGAATTGACTGTAGATATACAGAAAGAGGCCTTCTAGATCTCTGCTTCTGGAAAAGTCTTGGAGATCAAAGACAAGAAAGTGTAATGTACCTTGCTGATAGAGCAAACTCATAGAGAATAACAACCTGCTGTCCTTTGTAAAACAGCAGCACTGCTACCATGCAGAGAGCCTGCATCAGCAATCCATCATCTGCCAAAATGTTAAAATAAATAAGAATAAAGTGATGAACCAAAAAGTCAAATGGCTATTTTATAAATTAGTTATGCATAATTTCCTCTATTTTTTTATACAGTTGATTGCCAATGCAGTTTATTTCAGAGTATTCAAAAAGGCTACATTCACTGCTGCTGGCATTTGGTTAAACTTTCTGATAACAATAAATGGATATGATTTATAGGAAGAATAAAAGTCTGATAAGGAGACAGAGCTCCATCTAGACACATCTCCCTCTCTAGTATGATGATACAAATAGAAATACTGAACATACCATCAGGTAATGTAGTTGTATTGCAGGGACAAAAGGAGGTATGTTTTATATTCAACATGAACAGAATATGTATTTTGCATCTTAAATATATTAATAAACATGTTTTAAATGTTTAAGTACCTATGTATTACCTATTTGTTACTTTGTAGAAGATGTTTCCTTATCATGGCATTTTTAGTTACAAGGGAAAGCTTTTTCCTCTTTCATGTAAAAGATTGTAATAGTGCAGTCTGGCGTCACTGAGGAGACTGTATTTTTGTATAATGTCACAGGGTCTGTTCAGAAAAAAAAAATAATTAGAAAGAAACCTTGTTACACAGACCAAAAGAAAGTTTCTGTCATGGCCCATATGAAAATGTTAGATATATTGTATACAATCTGTATATATGCTATATATAATGGTATATACAGTGTGGAAGACACAGTAATATAATAGTTTCTGTGTACTGTTCTTGTAACATTAGATCTTTTTAATAAATTATTCTCTTTTTATTGACTTTTATCTTATCTCCTGTCATCTACTGTTATATTCATAGAGCTCAAAGTGACACAATTAGTTGGTTTTTAGCAGCAAGAACCTTTAAATTATATGATTTTCAAGAAGAAAGTGATGTTTCTGCAATGGTGAATGTGGAAAAGATAATCATTAAATTTTGGCATCATTTTAATTTCACCTAAATTTTGGTTTTCCTTGGTAAATATTTTTTTGACAGCTAAATAACTGAAAGATAAAAGAAGACCTTAATTGTCAAAACATAACTATACCTAATGAAAATTGCAGCTTAAATCTGCAATTTAGGATCAGAGATAAAGGTTCTCTGCATTAAAAAAGTCATGAACAGAAGCGAGATTTTAGGGGAATCTAATCTATCATGGGAAGGTGGTGAGACTCTGGCACAGGTTTCCCACAGAAGCTGTGGATGCCCCACCCCTGGAAGTGTTCAAGGCCAGATTGGATGGGGCTTTGAGCAATCTGGGATGGTGGAAGGTGTCCCTGCTGATGGCAGGGGGTTGGAACTGGGTGATCTCTAAGGTCCCTTCCAACTCAAACTGTTCTGTGATTTCTCTGAAAAGAAGAGCTTTATAGGGAGGTCACCCAGGTCAATTCTCTATGCCCTGAATTATTGCACAGTTTCTGAGACTTCTCTGTAACATTCTGTCAAGTGTCACTTGTACCCCACCTCTGTGGAGGCACAAAAGCACGGCATGGTCATGTCATGTGCAATTGAAAAGTTCAGTTGCTTTGTCTTATACTTTAAATACTTTGTGTGACTAACCACAATAGAATAACTTTCAAAAATGCATATACTCTTTTGAGAAAAAAAATTGGACAATGGATAACCCAATTATAGCAAATATTTTTCTTTTTGTTAGTTTTATTTGAGCTCTTAATAATCTCCAATCAGTCCTTTATAAAATGCATATTTATAGTAAATGACTTTGTGCGAAGTCAAAAAGCCCATACTGAAAATAAAAATACATTGCCACCATCATTTGAACTGAGACTTCAATTACAAAATGGGTATTGCTTCAACAGCATATTATACCAGGACTTCCATTAAATTAGTTATGAATGCCACAGAAAGCTGTAATGACCTGATTTTGCTGACATGGAGAACTATGCATATTGAAAATCCATATCCCATCAGAACTTCTACCAAGCTGCAACCCACTCTTGCCCTGCTAGGGCCATCATCCCAGTTCCTCTGAAGACTAAAGACATTTTACTTCTTAATTACTTCCTATGCTCTTGAGCAAAACAATATCAAGGCTAAGAGAAAATGAACAGCATTTTATTACAACAGGTTAGTTTGCTTTAGGCTATTACAAACAGCCTCACTAAGTATGCTGACAGACAGGCTGCTTCCAAAAACACAGGTTAAATAGAGTTTGCTCTAAGACTTTTCTCTCACTTCCAGTAGAGACCTGATTTTGTCTTTATTGTGGTTCATATTTTCAATACTTTAAACAAGATAATGATAGTGTATATAAATTAAAGCTTTACAAGCCTAAAAGAGAAATCCAGGGATAATTGTACAATTTCAATGTTCACATTACTTCTTACAGCTATGAGGTCAATTGTAAGGTTCTTACAGGTCAGCTGTTTGAGCAAAAAACATTTATGAGTGCAGCTTCCTGTAGTGCTTCCTGTGCTACTTCTCTGCTGTCAGATTATTCACTAAGCACCCCGGCATGTATAAGAGACCTCTGTCATCAGAAGAAACTGATAAAGAAGTGTGGGATGCTTTGGCTTATCTTTTTATTATGATGAAATACATATGTCACGCTACAGGAAAATACCCTCCCTTTTGGTATGGTTTGGTGTTGGGGTTATATTTACTTTTATGCTCAAGCTCATTAATTCTAAAAAAATCTATAAAATAAAAACATGAGAGTGCTCCTGAAAAATACAGTTAGCAAGATGAATAGCAAAGGCAAGCATCTATATGTGTTAATCCCAAAAAAAAAAAGTTATTCAGCATATTTTGGTTTTGTACAGAAAATAAGATGATAAAATATATCAATTTTCTTTCCATAACATAAAGCAAGTGAGTAAAAATATACTGAAAACAACTGAGGCATATCTGGATCAAAGCTTTAGCAAGTACAATTTTACTTTAAGCTGCATTGCTCTGCTCCCTGGCTGAACACACATTTCCATTTCATTATGACACCATTTCTTGTCTTCTACAAAAGCAACTTTTTAAGACAGGGTAGTAAAACAGGATAGTTCTCCTGATATTTCTTTAAACATTTGTCGTGTGGGGTTACTGAATGATTCAGAAAAGAAGCCTCAGGTCAATTGCTTACTTTTCTATTAACTCGTTCCCTTGTTCTTGAATAATATATACACCCAAATCTATCATTTTGGAGGGATTCATTCTAGATGATGATGTTTTATATGTATGTTTGTTCCAATTAACAAGTTGCACACGTGCTTTAGGCAAAATAACTCAATATCTGTCCTGGTCTGACCACCAGACTGTAGTGCATGGGCTGCCAGATGATCAGTAGAGGTATGGCTCAAGCCTGGTATCAGTATTTAGACAAGACTCAAAAGCAAACTGTTGATTTTTTTTCTGGCTATATTATCTTTATTTTAAGTCATATTGGTAAAAGTCAAATTATCCACGGTGCACTGAGTGTCCCTTTTGCTCCAGTCACAGACATGAAAAAGCAGTGCTTCACTCTGTCCTACAAATTTCTGGGCAGCCCCTCCTTCCTTCCCCTGTCCAGTCCCATAACAAAATGAAAAAAGGTATTTGTGTGTATGGGGAGGGAATGGGGGGAGGAGTAAAAGAAGGAGGAGAGAGTCCATGGGCACTGTCTCCCACAAGGACTACATGAAATTAACCCTGTCTCTTGACCTAGCAGTGTTTGCCTTCCAACAAGCCATCTGAAATGGTAAGCCTTTTACCTTCCAAACAAGAGAGGAAGCATTTTTACCCATTTGAGAATGGCTGCACTAGATTATCCAAAAATAAGCTTTTGAGATTTCCACAGCGTTGTTTCAATACTTTCTGACTTTCCTATGGGAATAGAAGCAAATCCCACAGCTTTTGAATGGGAAGTGAAAGGAATTGCATCACTACAAATTTTTCATATAAAAAATCCTCTTGGGTGCCTGGGGTACACACAATAGGAAATACCAATCTTTAATGCTCTTAATAAAGCTTTGTCCATTAAATGCAGGAGATAACTTTGGCAGGTTTCAGAATGAATATATTATTGTATCATGAGAAACAGGCTTGCAGTGGCAAAAAATTTTGTCAGATTTCTGCTTTCTACACCTTAATGTTGCTGGATCTCTGCAAGTTTGCTTTCCAGAATGGTAGTTCTTCCTTTTTGAACATGTTTTTATTACACCCAAACATCTCTTGGAAGTTTCTGATGTACTAAGAACCATGACACTGGAAGTCCCCTGGCACAAGAGATCTCCAGCACCTTAAACTTTGGTGTGACAGCACATTGGCAAACATACTCTTTGCTCAAGGCATAGCTACTTCCACAGTTCTTCCCTCCACTAAGAAAATATTTTCCTTCATAAACTGCAGTGAGGCATTTCTGCTCTTATATGGCTGCTGAACCCTTTCTTACCTCTTGTCAAAGAGTACACTTTGTTAAGATACTGTAAGCATCTAAAAAAGGTGTTAAAAACACACACAAATCCAGTAGGTCTATTTTTATAGGCCAGCAAACAAACTAAACCAACCCAAAATAAAACTATGTTCCTTCCAGATTAATGGTGGGGAGGGAGTGGAGGCATGTCACACTGCAAGCGCAGCTTCATTTGCTGCATGTCAGTACAAAAAGATCTGTAGTGCCATAACAGCTTTTCACAAGGTTCCTGGTAGGATGCTATAGAGGAGGAATGGCAGCCAGCAAAAGGACAAACAAGGTTTTTGTCCATTTTATGGCTGCTATGCCATTTTTACAGAGCTCAGCAGCAAGGTGAGAGATGTCTGTCCATCTTATATCTCTTTTGAAAACCTAAATCTTAGCATTATGATGATACAAAGCCCTTTCAGATAATTAAATGGTAGACAATATTGGAGCACTCATGAACTGCTCAAAATTGATTGAAGGAGGAAAAGGCAGCAGGTACATTTCAATGCCAATAAATGTGAGATGAAGACAACTTAAACTGTGCAATCCTAATGCTGAGTGTGGAACTGGCAAGAGAAATTTGGAAAAGGTGACCTGAAATAACCTCAAAGGGAGTCAGAAACTCATGGCTCATCATACAGTTGCTTCTAGAATGTATAAGTTGAATTCCATCAGGAAAGTTTATGAAAGAAATATTAAAAACCCCCCACTTTTCTGCAAGACAAAATTTTGGTTTTATCACAGTACTGGTACTGGTATCATATAGAACATCTGCCACCTGGGGAAAGGCAAAAAGGACTGAGGTTCCTCAGTTTGGAGACAGCAAGGAAGTAAATAATAAGCTGTCCTACCCCAAAGTACTAAAAAGACCTGTGAAAGACTGACTCCCAAACTTTCTTTGCTTTCTGTTTGGAAAATGTGCTTTAAATACAAAGATCCTGCTTTATCTGTCCAGTGAATACTGAACTATTCACAAAGAAAACTGCAACACTGAAAAGATGCTGTTTCAGAATACTCCCTATTCCCAAAACCACAGTAATCTAGTCTACTCCTACTTGTGATACAAGTTAGAAAGAAAAGGCTTTGGAAATCTGTGAAATCCTCAGCTGGATCTTTAAGTAATTTGCAGCAAACAGAAGAAGGAAATGTGTCTTCCTCTGCTTTACAAAGGAACACTCACAAGCATGCACGGAAGCTAATTAATGTACCCAGTCTGATGAAACCATCCCTCCCACATGGACATAAAATGCAGGAGTTGAAACTGGGTCTCCAGAATCACAGTCTAGCATTTCCACTAGTGGTCGGCTTTAAGACTTTATTGTTATTGCTCTAATTATTGCTGTTTAGGTTATATCCTCATGGTAGCTCTTGCAGACCATCTGTGTTACCTGCTAATAGCTAATCAACTCAAGACTGTAAAAATACAAACTTCAGGATCTCCCTTCCTTGCACCATTTTTTAAGCTATACACAGAGCTTGGGAGAGTTTTAGGTAAGACAGCAGAGGAAAAGCCAATATCTGTTCCTACTCTTTTATGACTAACAACATCACTTTTACTGCCAGACCATCATCAGAGACTGGAGGAAATGAAGATGCAGCACTTTTATTCCCTGCTTTATACTGAATACACTAAGTGGAATGATTCTGATATAATGTAGTAAAGAGGCCTGATTGATGTAGGTTATAATTTTAAAACTTAGTTTTCTGCTTCTGAGTACACACATACTCACTAATTAACTTGAACAGCAGTTTATAAGACCAGTTTTGACTCTGCCCATTTAATGAACAAAATCCAATCAACCACCCTGTTAGCGTAAATGGAAAATACATGTCTGCAAGAATGATAAATAACTGATTGCCAAAGTGATTAGCATAACAGGCCTTGTGGAAAGCTATTTGGCATTCAGCTCTCACTAGCATGTTTTAAGGATTGATACAAGCCTGGGTATACTTTGCATTGGATGTGCAGCTGATTTAAATAGGAAGACATCTTTCTAGATCTGGTGACTGACATTTTCATTTTAAAGTTTTACATTTCTGTTTATAAGAAAATGAATCATATTTTTGAAACTGCTGTGGGTGTTTTTGCATAAAACATATGTTTGGTTCATTCCACTGAAAGAAAACCTCAACCATTCTAAGTGGTCCCAGATGCTCCAAGCATTATTGCTGAGCTGAACTGACCTCAGGAAAGTTGTGCTGACTCACGCTTAAACAACCTGTTAACTTTGGATACTCTGTGGAAGTTTTTAGACTCTCTGTATACTTCAACTATCTGGGCTGTTGAAATTGAAATTGAATACATCAGATGATGCCCTTGATTAGAAAAAAAAATTGATGACATTTTGAATATACTTGAGGTGATTTGAAATGCTGCTAATAGATAACAGAACATCTATACTTGAAAAAATGGGCAATTCAGCTACCTTCTTTAGTTATTTATCTTTCATTACAATTAGGACATGCTTTAGTATATTGGTCCATATTTGTAACAGATTGTTCAAAATCCCCTTCAGATACAAAATAAATTTAGGAAGCTTTGCAGAGGTTGCCACAGCTGACACAGATTTGGCTCAATTTTGGGCCAAAGCTCCTCCTGGACTGCAGGGTCCTGAGTCACCATCTCAGACTGGGTCAGGAGAGCTGCACTGAGTCTTTCTTGCACCTTGCAAATGGATGGGCTCACTTAAGCCAAAATTAGTTGAGTTGCAAATAAATTATATTTAAATTCTGCAAGTTAATATGAAGAGCGTGAAGTAACTGATTACTACAAGCAACTCATATTTTCAAATTACCCTGTAAATTTAAAGGAGGCACACCTTCAAGAGGGACACTTGAAATCCAGGAGGGAGGGAAATAACCCTTTCAAAATCTTTTCAAAATGTTTTCAAAATCTTGGTCATCTCCATAGCAGCACCTAAATACACATGCAAATTGTCAATTCAAGTAATACAGATACGAAACTGGGATCTCACTGATCATACATCTGGTGTGAATAAGAGTGAGAAATGAGTGCAGAGAAGTACAATAAAAGAAACTTTAAAAACTCCACTCTTCCAAAGTATATAATTTTAAATCTTAGAAATTCCATTATACTAGCTAGAAGAAAAAAAATCCAGAAAAACAGGAATTAATTAAATATCTTTCTGGCAAATTTGAAATATCCCTTGGACAGCCTTCCCTTGTAAAATATTCATGGAAGACACACCAGATAACTGTGTGCAAACTCTCTTGCCTTTCTTGCCTGTGCATCTCACTCTAAAATGTCAGTCACAGGAAGGAAAGGTCAATAAAAAGTTCCCTCTCTTCATGGCCTCTTTCATGCCTGAAGGGTGAAGACAACTTCACCCACCAGTAATTCTGAACTGACTGAAGACAAAACCCTGACCTTCCTTCTGTCCCTCAATACCAGCACCAACCTGAGCAGCTGCTGAGAAGCAGTGCTTCCATTTGATGTGTTGTTCCTGCAAAGCCTGGCATGATCTGTTGTGGGAAGGAAAATGGCCACCCCACCCTAAAGCACACTGTGGAGGTGGGCTTCAAAGGCTTGTGAAGATTGAATTTGTTTTGAAGGGTTCAATTCTCATAATTTCTAACCTTGGAAGGTTTCTCTTTCATCACAACCCTGGTAAACAGCTCCAGATGTTGGAACAGCTTCCCTGACTCTCCACTCAGAATATCTCAGAATAGCCCATGTGCAACATGAATATATTTTTGTTTATATCATGCATACATGCAAAAGAGAAATGTGTTACACTACTCCTCATTTAGCCAATATTTATAAAAGTGTCCAAAACAGTGAAAAGCAGACACTGAATTTTGAAAAAACCACCTCTCTGTATATGTTCAAAGGCATCCCTTTGTACAACTGAAATGCTAGTATTTTATAAAGAGTTGATTAAAAAAAAAACCAAACAAAACCAAAACCAAAACCAAAACCAAAACCAAAACCAAAACAACCCCGACCCTCCAAAGTACAAAGCACTGTATTTTCCACTGAAAATAAGACTGTCTCTCTTCAGACTTTCCAAAATTATTCTGTGCAGTTTTCTGAATAATTTGTCATGTTTCATTTCCAAAGCAAGGTTGCAGAATGGAGACTAAATGCTTGTGACTCCTGCTCTTAGTTTGTTTGAACCTGTAGCTTTTATGACTCTCATTGATTGAAATGCAAACTGAAATAATTCCTTTGCTGTGAAACACACTAATAATATTTGCATTTCTCACACTTTCACACTGGTGCTTTTCTCTGGCACCCAAGTTCAAACTGGGCATATTTGTCAGTTAAGATGGGCATACTGTACCTAAAAGCAGATTTCCATCCAGTTTTCTAGTGTCTGTATTTCAGCCCAAGGTTTCCCTCCAGGTGCAAGGCAGGAGTCTAAAACTTCTTTTTCTGTGATATATTGGTTGTATCTACAATTCACATTGATTGTCAAGCACACATGCAGACTTGTGCACATCTCATGTACTTAAATAAATATCAGTTGACACTGTCATGATGGTTTCTTCTCTCTCCTTGAATTCATATAAAATATCATTGCTTAATGTGTGATACTAGTGCCTAATTAAGCAAGAAGTGGCTAAGATAGATGGTGACCTTTTCCAAGTGATTTTCCATACATAACACACTGCATGAAATGTGAAACTCTGGTACCTGAATGAAAGCCATCAAAAAGGAAGACTTTTCTCTTTTATACTACCATTCTAGAGCACAGTGCAAATGACTAGAATCTTTAAGGCAAGAGCTAAAGCCTAACATGTGACATTTCATTTTCATAACCTTTTCAATCCATGAAAGTATGTTTTTAATGGTACAATCCTCATAAATTATTAACGATTTTGCTGAATGTGACAAAATTTATAAGGCAATATTCTCAGCATCATTTATAAGAATACCTATTATGTGTACTGCAGGTATAGGGAGACAATTGTAGCAGAAAAGTGAAATAGGCAAAAAGATATGTAAAATAAGATGTGATTTGTGTATCACTGCATTGTGTTATTAACTTGAAAAATAGTTCTACTTCAAAGGAAATGTCAGTGAGCTTTGTACAGTTTTCAGGCAAGGCTCAATTTGGAGTAATAATGAACCTATCTTAGGCAGAGATGCTTTTTCACACAGAAGAAAAATTTAAATTATCTCTCTTATACTTTGAGCATCTTTCACATGGACCTTGTAAAGATCCTAAATATACACCCTTTAATTGGATGAAAAGGCTTCTGATGAATAGGTAATAACAAACAGGTTTCTAGCATATAAAATCAGTTCAAGAGGACATTTTATGGTTTTACATAAAATGGTAAAAGTTCATAAAAGTTCATTTCCCTTTTAAAAAAAGTCCTTTTTTGCTAATTATTCAAGCTCTACTGCTTTTTTTTTATTGCTGGGAATTTTGAGAGAGTGGAGGGCATTATCAGTGATGATAAGTAAAAATTATCTTGCTTAAGGCAGAAGCCTGAAAATTCACCACACAGGGATTTATTTTCTGCTTTTTTTGTACCTTTCCACCTCTGCTCTAAATTCTGGAGGCACGTGGAGAAGGTGTAGAGTATAAAAATTATATTAGTCTACAATTTCCAGGAGATTGCAAATTTGTGTAAAATTACAAGAAATTCCTACTGGAAGGTCCTTCATTGATATAGCTCTCTATTTCTCAATGGATATCATAGGAAGAAGAATTTAATTCTTCTCCTTGAGTGAAGTGACCATCTCAATGTTGGCTAAGTCAGATAAGCTGTTTCTTATATGGAGATGAAGAGTTATCGTAATATTCTCCACAAGAATCAACGGAAGAGTAGAGCAACAGGAAAGGAATTACTTTTAAGTTGTCACAGCAGCATGTAAAAATGCTCCTCAAGAGCTCTGTCATGAAAATAGAGATTAAAACCCAACTTAAATGTGAACTAGCCAAATAGTACTATAATACAGTTTGTGTAAAAGACAGCATTTTTCCTTCTAAGATTCTAAGGCATTGGAATCACAATCTATTCCAAGGAATCTCAGAGACAGTATTGACTGAATTAATAATGATCTACTTAAAAATAGACATACTTTTATGTGCATCACTTTTGCAAAAAAGGAAATATTTATTTGTAATGCAGATCAATAATTTTTCATTGCAAGTCTCATGTACATTTATTCATTTCCACCGGTATTGCTGACTTGTTAATATTCATGTCAGAACCTGATGCTCATTAGATCTTAGATGCCTTGAAATTAGTCCTTCCACTCTCATGCTCTTTAATTTAGATGTACAGACATTTCTTCCATTTTTTAATTCCATAGCTTTATGCTTATTCAATTTTTTAATTTAATTTTTGCTGCAATTACTTTATAAATTAAAAAAAAAATTATTCAGTTTAGTCCAGAGACAAGTTTTTTTTTTCAAAAACATGGGTTTAAAACTTACAGATGTATTATAGTCCTTAAGAAAATTGTTAGGAAAATGTAGTATTTTTAGACCAAGACAAGGTGAGATAGTGACTGAGCATTGGCTTGGGTTAGCAGTAGGAGCTCTGAAAGCCAACAACTCACTTAAAGTAATTGTTTGCTCAGGGTGTGGAAAGAGAACAGAGGACA
>VWYO01022391.1:711086-723865 GCA_013400275.1 Rhadina sibilatrix | reverse complement strand
AAAAAAAAAAAAAAAAACACCCTTCTCTAAAAGTCACAAAAAGCAAAATGCGAGAAATAATCTATGTGTGCATAAATAGATCAAGGCTAAGGACGGGAGAAAAAATAATTTCATTAAGTGTGGTATATATGAACCATATCAGCCTGAAGCAATTTGCCTAACACTGCAGCAAAATTTACACTGTTTTGTACAATACCACTGCATTACTCATTAAATGGCAGCATTAAATTAACAACCTGAAGCATCAGGGGGCCTTTGCATGCATGTGGAATTACTGAATTAACGGCAGCAGAATAAAAGACTTTAATTCTCTACTTTTAAATCGAGCTACCTCCTTGCTTTTTATGAGTGTGATTTATTGAAGGTGCATCAGTGCACAGAAGCTGTGCTTGTATTGCCTTCCATGCTTCATTAGGAAACCCTCTATAGGCAAGACAGGTTTTATTATCACTGACAAGGAACGTGGTAGCACAAAGATTGCCAGATAAATTCTAGAGGC
The DNA here is from genome assembly GCA_013400275.1 of Rhadina sibilatrix. Taxonomy (NCBI): domain Eukaryota; kingdom Metazoa; phylum Chordata; class Aves; order Passeriformes; family Phylloscopidae; genus Rhadina; species Rhadina sibilatrix. Next base: position 723,366 of record VWYO01022391.1, on the reverse strand, counting down.
ACAGAAGATGCTGTATACCTGAAATGCACCATCAAGAGACCTGGGAGGGGTTGTCCATCAGGCACCTGCCCCGCCACATCACAGATGTTGTCTATAAGGCTCTCCATGGCCTTCTCATGGAGCAGTGGAAAAGAGTGGCACTTTATTGTCCTCTGTCAGGCACCTCTGCTGCTGAGACTTCTAGGAACACAGTGAGAGGGCCACAGCTCCAATGGCAGGATCTGGTTTCAGGTGCTTTACACGCCTTGCACAAGACCAGGACAAGAGAAAACCGTGAACACAAGGACAGTCACAAAGACGTGAGCACAATGAAAAATGGCTCTTGTGCCAATGGAATTGGTTTGTGATGGGATAGTTAATTTTCTGCATTGCATCTGGTATGAAGCTGCATTTTGGATTTGTGCTGAAAACAATGTTGATCACACAGGAATGGTTTTGCCGCTTATGAGCAGTGTTTATACAGAGTTTTTCTGTTCCTTGTCCCACCCCCCAGTGAGGAGGCTGAAGGGACACAGCTGGGCTGGCTGACCCCAACTATGGCACTGTGCTCTCAGCATGGGAGAAGGAGAAGGAAGGAAGCAGGGGACATTTGGAATGATGGCATTTCTCTTCTAAAGCCACTATGCTATGCATGATGGAGCCCTGCTGTCCTGGAGATGGCTGAACACCTGCCTGCCCATGGGAAGTGGTGAATGTTTTCCTTTGCTGGCATGTACAGCTTCTTATTTACCTATTAAACTGCCTTTATCTCAACCTGCATATTTTTCTTTGTTCTTCCAATTCTCCCCCACATCTCTCTGGGGGACAGGGAGCAAGAAGATGGATGGGGCTGAGCTGCTAACTGGGATTAAACCACAACACCTATAAAAACTTCACAGATTGAGCAAAGTAAACATACACAGCAATGAATTAAGCCATTTTTAAATATATATGTATTTTTATTGCAAGATTTTGAAATCACTTTTAAAATTAAGATTTATGGAGTTAGGAAAAACTGAAATTAAATTATTTTTCACCAAAAGCAAAACACTTCAATCTCATCAGGAGGGTTAAAAAATTAATTCTGCACAGGCTCCCCAAATTTTTTTATTCCACTAAAAATATTAAAAAAAGTTATTGGCATAGCATTCTCTTTTCTTTCCAATCTTAGACATTTATAGTCTTACTAAATATTGTTAAACAGCTTCAGAATATCATGCCAGAGGCTTTAATTTTAGCACAGTTGAAATCACATACCAAGAGTCACCTTTGAGGTATGACAGTTTTAGTGAATTCTATAAATCCTGTTAGTAACACTGTATACTCCAAACTGCCCCTTGTTGACACATTTATTTATACCTACAAAAATGCAATTCTTCTTTTAGTGTCATTTCCTTAGAGATTAGATATATTGTTTCTACACAAAGATTACAGGCATACCTAAATCACAATTGGAAAATATAAAAGACAAATAAATATTAACAAAGAGGTATTAAATGTTTCATTACTGGTAATTTAAAATATTAAAAACACATTGAAATGTTCCTATTAGGGGGACATTATTACATTTATCTTTACATGTGAAAAATTCTAGGAAAGAGTTTATTCAAGAGCTAGAAGTAAAATCCGTCCTTTTATTTGATGCTTTGCAGCACCACACTTCATCACAGGAAATGTTTTCTTACAAAATGGTTGCAGCAAAATAGCCCCTAAAGTTGAGGTTAGAAAGGCCACCAAGTAATATTGACCAGGCAGTAGTCTCTTGCCTAGAAAATTATTTTTAATTTTATATAAAGTTATATATACATAATGGTAAATAACTTTGTTTCCTGTTTCTTTCCTGTGTCTAATTGTAATTAAAGAATTGTCTGTGAGTCACTATGAATCAAGTAAACTCTGTAGTAGCATTGTAACTGAGAGTTTTGCACTGCTTTGTCTGATTCCACTTTTAAATTACATTGTTATTGGTGTAAGTTCTATTACTGCCAACTGCCTTTTGCTCAGTGGACACCCCAGCTGTGTGTCCCTGTGGGGAGCTCAGCAAAGGTAGTCGGGGGTGTAGAATAAAAATTAAAGGGAAGAATTAGAGAATGCCATTATGACTCTGTTTCATGGCATTAAGACCTGGCTTGGGAAATAAATTGTTCTTGCCCCCAGCAATAAGCTATGGTCCAGTTGTGTTCAACTTTTTATAAACATTGTAAACTGTTTTGGTGTCAGATATTAGCTAGGCCTACTGTCCAAGCAGAAAATCATCTTAAATCACTCATACAAGAAAAAAATATGTCCCCTGCAGTAGAAAAGAGGGAACAAACTAGGAAAAAACTCCCATCATTACAAATACAGACTAAACCTTTCTCACAAAAGCCAGAACTATACTGATTATGTCAAATATGGTCATAATAGTACACAATGCACTTGCATTTTACACTGCTGATGTTTCTCGTGTCAATGAGAAGTAATTCCCAGACAGTAATTCTGTAAAAAGACAAGTTTGCAGCATTCACATTCTTTGCTGCAGTAGGTGTTGTACTTGTATGTATGTACTGTAAAACTCAATTTATTGGACTTCTAGATCCATTTAAATTGCTCAGATTAATATGTCTTTGCCAATCCAGAGCTTTCAAGGCAGAACTGAGTAAAAATGTAAAATATTGAAAAAATATGAAAATATTATTACAACAATTCAAGATACGGAAAAAGCCTTTAAGAGCCATTTTTGGAGGTATATGTGGGTTCCTCTTACCCATACAAATAAAAATGGTGAATCCAAAAATTCTTTAAGCTAACTCTTTGCCACTTAAAAGTTATGAACCAAGCAAATGAGTGACATTAAAATAAAACTAAAATTGAAGCTTTGTACCATTTCAAAAGTTAAAATAGAAAGTACACATTTCCTTACTCTTGAAATCATTTTGTGTTTAGCTCTCTGATATGACTGACACTTTGCCCCATTTTTATTGCTGTTCTTTGAGTGGTAGACCTTTTTTCACTATTAAAAAGGCTGAAAACAGCAACTTGAATTCTTCAAGAAGATGAATAAGCAGCATAAGTATACAGGAATATGGTGAAATGTAGCATGTTTTGTTGGCAAGGCTGCAGGGGCAATAACTGATGCACACTTTATAGTAGTAGCTGCTGCTTTGCAGATGTACTTCAGTCTGTATGTCAGAGAAAACAAGGAAAAGAGATATGTCAAAAGACTGCTACTGAACTTCTTATAATTAAAGAGAGAGAACCCAATTCATGTATCTCTGACAACATGCACAATATACTAAGTGCCACCTTTCAGTTACCCTTTCCAAAACTGTGAATACAGATATAAAATTCAGCTGGCTTTCTGGTGTTTGTTTTTTTTGTTTGTTTGTTTGTTTGTTTGGGTTTTTGTTGTTGTTTTGTTTGTTTTGTTTGTTTTGGTTTTTGTTTGTTTGTTTTGGTGGGTTTTTTTGGTTTTTGGGTTTTTTTTTTTTTTCTGATAATCCTCCACTGTAGTTTTCTGTTTTCTATCTTAATATTTTCCTGCTTGTTTTCATAGAAAACAACACGAAGCCAAATGCTGTCAGTGTAAAGAACATTAAACATTCAGCTTCATTATTGTGGTTTGTGAAGATACATTTTCAAATCCCATACAACAGCTCCATAGAAATAATGCCTTATCAGATGTAGCAAATGCCACAGGGACTAGATCTGATGATTATAAAAATATTGAGAAAGGGAAAGGAAACTAAGATTCTCTGGGGAGTGGAAAAAGATGAAACAGGAACTGAAACAGTAAATCCTAAAATAAAGTCAAGAGGGCATGCAGAAGCATCCAGGGGAAGAACTAGCACACAGGAATGTAAAATGAAAGACACTGACTTAGCAGGTTGTGGAAGAAATTATCAAAAAAAAAAGCAGGTACAGCCCCATGTGTCTGAAACATCAAAGAGTTGACAGAGATCAGCTAGACAAAGATAAATACGTGACAGTGAAAAGAAATTCATACTCACAGACACAGAGACAAATAGAGCAGAAAGCTATTTTTTCATAGTTAAAGCCAGGATGTCCTTATAACACATTGATGTTTGCAAAGTCCTGATGTGAATCCTTTGGAAGTGTGATCCCCATGGGATTCCACCACCTTACAGATAAGGTGTCTTTTATTCTGATATTTGAACCTGTCATTTTGAACAGAATGTCTAGTTTAAATCCTAATAAATAGCTATCACATGAATGCTTCAGCTACTTATGGGTAAAATAATTGAATCTTTAACCTTAGTTCTACAGCACAGATGTGCGTTGATCACAGTTGTTGCTCAGATACCAAAGATCATAATAAATAGCAACATTTTTTCATAAGTTTTTAGCATAGAATTTACACAGTAATTATCCATTCTCCAACACAAAACACTAAATACAGAGTAAAAAACTTTAAAGTAAAGAACAAGGATAGGAGAGGAGGAGCTCAGAGCAAATGTGTCATCCTTTTAACAGAGTACCAAATGTGACTATGATTAAAGCAGAAATTAAGAATTACCGCTCAATCACGCTGTACCCAAAAATTCATGTAAATCTCAGGCCCAGAATAAGCCAACATGACAAAACATTTAAGAAATATTTAGATTTATATAGCATATTATACTGCACAGAATTGTAAGTACATAATCTCCTTCCTGTCTTTATCTCCAAGAGGGACAAAGTACAGACTTGAGCAGAGATGAAATGATTCTGCACTCATGATGTTATGTATAATTGTAGCATATTTTCATAGCTCCTGATGGAGTCTGTAAAGAGATATAACATAGAGAAACTTTAGATCCATCGCATTTATTCTCAACTCCCCAGCTGTGGAGCATAGACCTCCAATCTGTTCTTTGCCCAGGAAACCTTTAGTAATTGTTGCAGATAAGACAATCACACACCAAATTTTTTTCTAATTTTTTTCAAACACATGGAAAAGATAAGTAAACCTTTCATGGGGTCATTTGTTAAAGGTAATCCCAGCATGTGCTGTCTGCTCTCACACTCAAATTGTCAGAAAAGTCTACCAGGGATTTCATCCTTTCTCTGTCTCTCTCATGCAATTTGGATCAAAGAAAACAACTTCTTGTTTAGTTTTGACATCAGACAGAGGTCTGATTTTTGGTGCTATCATCAGGGCAAACCTAAGAGCAGTAACCACAAAACTACACTGCAATTGAGATACTAAGCAACACAGTTCCAGAGAAAATCTTTCAAAAATCATCTTAATGAGGACTCAGCAGGACAATTCCTCTGGTGAATGGATAATGCATCCTGAGTGAGTGTTACAGGCAAGGTGGAGTTCACTGGAGAATAACCCAGACTCAGCTGTTAAACACTGTGTTACTGTTTCTTTCAGATTTGAGTTTCTAATTGTACTGATCTAACTGTACTGATCTAATTGTTCTCTTCTGCAAAGTGGTGTATGCTCAACATCCTAGAACAATATAAACAATTACCAGACACAACTAATTATGTACTAATGAAAAAAAAAATCATAGCATGAGATGGGGAACATGTGTATGTATGGACACAAGTGGAAGACATAAATGTTTCCACAAAAAGTGGAAAACAGTGTGAAGACAAAAAGAGGTAATTGAACTTAAAGGAGACTGGAGGAGAAACACTGATTCTGTTATACAAAAAAAATTCAGTGGCTGTATGAGGACATTACCATGCATCAGATAAGCTGGAAACCAGAGACATTAACCACAGAGCGAGAATTACTCTCATGAGATCTGTTGCCTAGTATTATGCACAAGCCCTGCCAGAGAGCTTGTGCATAAATGAAAGAGCCTTCTGTAACCATAGGTCATATAGTTCTCTGTGGCAAAACCATGCACAAAAGGAGTCAATGTCTAATAGCTGTATCTACTCAACAGCTTAACTTTCAGCAGCTTGTTACTGTCACCAGAATTTCAGAGGTTGCAGTCTAATTTATTTATTAATTTCAGAATTAAATACACCCATCTGGCAGGTTAGAAATCCCACGATAACATGACAATGGCAGCTATGTCAAATAAACAATCACAGATTGATTTGAGTCACTAGTGATGGCAAATTCAGTACCTCTACTTCATTCATCTGAAAACCACTTCTCTCCCTGTTTTTCCTCATGCATAAACATATAGGCACTGCAACATCTAAGAAATAAATCATTCAATGAGTAAATCCACCAGCAAGTATAGTGATATTACCCCAGCATTATTTTATCCCTCTATTTAAATGTGTACAAGCCCTCCCACTCTTGATAGTGGGGGATTCATCCCCCATTTAACATCTGTGCACTTGCAAAATGAGTCAAGGTGTCCCCCTTCTCATTCATTATTATCATTAGAAAATTAAATTAAACTATACCTTTCTGCAACTTGTAAATGGTCATTTGACAACACTTTACATCAGGAGAGCAATTTCCTACTTATCACTCGTAACCAGGCCAATCACTTTCACAAACTGAACAGTAAATCTATAAGATACACTTCTATGCTTCACAGTGTTTGCACTAAGTAACTAGCAGTTAAAATTATCGACAGAGAAATAAATTTGCACAAGTCAGACTGCAGAAAATGGCAAATAGCCATTAAAGACATTAACAATCATAAAACAATTCCACAAAATAAAATGTCAAGAGTTTAATGGGGGTTAAAAATTGGGAGCTTTACCATAAAAATATTTATGACTTGACTTTCATCTTCTTTATCTTAATTTCTTATCTGATTAAATTTTACAGAAGTAAATTCTGTGTATGGGATTTGTGTGTCAAAGCATTGGTGGGGGGTGTTTGCAGGGATGGCGTCTGTGAGAAGACATTGGGATCTGCCTCCATGTCAGGAGCAGGCTCCCCACAGGAGCTGTGCATGCCCCATCCCTGGAAGTGCTCAGCCTGATCTAGTGGGGAGCATCCCGGCCCATTGCAAGCAGCTAGGAACTACATGATGTCCAAGACCCTTCCCAAGCCTTTCTATGATTCTGTGATGCTGTGTATGACAGAGCCAGCTCCAACCAGCTCCGAGATGGACCTACCACTGCCCAAAGCTGAGCCCATCAGCAACATTGGCAGTTCCTCTGTTACAACACACTTAAGAAAGGGAAAAACTGCAGAGCAGAAGCTAGGAGACAAGAGGGAGAATATATATGAGCCTTGTAGACACCAGTGTCGGGGAAGAATGAGGGGGAGGAGGTGCTCCAGCTGCTGGAACAGAGTTTCCCCTGCAGTAGGAGAGGACCATAACATGGAGGTCCACACTGGAGCAGATATCCATGCTGCAGTCCATGGAGGATCCCATCCTAGAGCAGGTGGATGCACCATGAAGCATTTTCACCCTGTTTAGAGCCCAGGCAGGAGTGGGTTTTCTGTCAGGAGGTGTGGCCCATGGAGAGGAACCCTCATAGGAACAATTCACCATTGAAGGACTGTACCTTACAGGAAAAAAACCACTGCTGGATTATTTGAAGAGCTGCAGCCCATAAGAAGGGCCCATGTTTAAGAAGTTCATGAAAGATTTTTTACTGTGGGAGACATCTCACACTGGCGAAGAGCGGGAGGAGAAAGGAGCAGAAAAACTGACCACAAACCACATTCCCCATCCCCCTGAGTCACTCAGGGCAGAAGGAAGGAGACTTGGAGGTGAAGTTCAGCCTGCAAAGATGTAGAGGATTGGTAGGAAGGTGTTCTTAGTTTTGTTGTATTTCTCAATATCTTACTCTGTTAATGGCAATAAATGAAATGAATTCCAAAAACATCTTCTATTTTGCCCCTAACTGTAACTGGTAAGTGGTTTTCTTGTTCTTTCTTCAATGCCTGAACTTTTTCATCACATGTTTTTCCCTTGTGCTGTTGAGGAGAGGAAATAATAGACAAGCTTGGTGGACATCTAGCAGCCAGCCAAGAGCTGCTATACCAGTACAAAATGGGGGTAAGTAAAAAAAAAAAAAAAAATTATTTTTCATTGAAAATAAAACATTTGAAGATAGATATATCTCACCTTTTTACACAGACACTCTATGATTTGAACACCAGCACTTTAAAAGTTCTAAAACTCTGCTAACAAGGCATATACTCCAAAACACTTCAGTATTTCTGAGGTTGAATGTTTTTCCTCATTTCTCTTACATGTGCTTTATCAGGACACAGGAAAAAAAAAAACAAAAAACAAGCCAAACAAACAAACAAAAAACCCCACCTTAATCTAATCAATCTGTAGAGGAACCTGTACTGATGATATTCCAAAATTAAAAATATATTGCTAAACATATAAAGTAGACGCTATCTGCATTATCGGAGTGACTCAGCTCTGTAGAAGGGGCAGACTTATTATATCCCAGTCAGAACTGCAAGGGGGAGCAGAGTTCTGTGGCTTCAGGGTGAGAATATTGCCACGGTAGGAAGATTTTTATATTTTTTTCCACTAAATATAGCAAATTCACTGATGAAGACCAGAATTTTCATAATTTTCCCCCAGAGACTACTAATGCTGTGGCTTTAATGGGTTGTTCCTGAAAGGAAAGAACTTGCACCACAATTTTGCTATGCTGAGAGTGACTACAACAACCGCTGAGCACTGAGTCCTATAGAGGATGTGACTGATGATAGCACTGCAGCAGGTGCTTAAAACCAGAATACAGAAATAGTTGTCACACACTTCCCACCAGCTTTCCTTTTATTGTTTGGTTAGATTAAGATCTATCTCACCTGTTACAATGATTTAAAGTAGTTCCCTTAATCTTCTCCACACCTGACTAAACCTGTTTTCTATAGAAAGTCCATTTAGGCATTATGAAGAAGTGCTATTGGCTTACAGTTACATACCTCTAAACAGAGAACTGAAAAGCTGAAGTCCTTTGAATTTTCAAATTTAAAACCAAAGAAGAATTGTCAGTGAGGCAGATGCCTCAATTACAAACACATTTTGTAGCATTGCTATTACTTTGCTATTACTCCTGCTTCATTTGTGATGTTCCATTTATGTCTGGTCAACTTAAAATATTTTACTGATCAACCCTTCCTCTCTTTTCCCTTATGCTGACACGTCTTAGTATTTTTTACATGCTTGATAAAAAATCATTCTCATTCATTTTAAAGTAGTTCTAACAAGAGTTATACTTTATGGCCCGAAACAGCTGATGGGCATTCAAAAAATTGAATTAAAAATGCCACATTCACAGTATACCACACTCACATTATACGAAGCTTTCTCAGGGCTACTTTCAGACAAGAAAGAGGGTTTTTCTGAGTAAATCCAGAAATCCAGTGAGATAACCACTTCACACCTGCTGTGTGCCTCTGAACATGTTTTGAGAATTTTCCACAAATCTAAATTTAGCCTTGATGAAAACGCCTGAAGCTCTGCCTCCTTTAGTCTGTTAACACTAAGGCGAATTGTTCAGTGTTTTGAAAACTAAACAAACAAAAATCAGCTTCTTCATCTTTAAAATAATACTGTGGTTTTTAGACAGTAACTGGCACGAAGGTGCAGTAAACCTCTAGTGCCTCAGGGGCTGCAAGAGATTGCATTGGAGGGAAGCATGCTGTTTCTTCAAACTTGTCTGCAAAGGAGGAAAAAGTGATCTCTGGTATTCTCAACAGGCACTGGTACCTCCAAGCTTTTCTGCCTCCTGAGGAACAGCCTCATAGACATAAAAGAAATGGCCTCTCCACCCCGCTGAACAAAGTGTGAAGATTGTAACAGGTTTTCCCACGAGACCCTGTTCCATATACTGCACTTCTCAAAAATATGTGAGTGCAAATAAAACCTTTCATGTGTCACACACAGCCAGATATATATCCAGGCAGGCATCTCAGTCTCAGTGATATACATTGATATGTATTTGCATCAACTCTAAAACAACTTCTGCAGAAGAAAATTTACTGCCAGAAAAGCACCATCTTCCAGAAGAAGCTATTTTCTAAAAGTCACAAACATAGGGAAAACCAGCCCACAGATTTCCAAATAAAATGCAATACGCAGCTCTCATAGCTCTGACATCCTCCCAGATACACAGACTGCTGTCTCAAAGAAACAACATGACCTTTTGGGCCTTACCAAACTGCCTCATTTTGCAAAAGTCAAAACTCAAGGGGAAAATTTTGCTTCTTTTGCTGTTGTGAAAGCATATAATGAAATGATGAGGCAAGATTGCTGTTTTCTGCAGAGAGATGGTTGTTTTGTGTTAAGGTCTAGGGAGTGTGACATTTTTCTGTGGTGCTGTGAAAGGCACAGATGCTCACAAAGGAGTGTGCACACTGGCAGGTCCTGCATTTTTTATTGTGGTAGATGGAGAAATGGAGGTATAGAAGGAATAATACAGTATGTCTTAGAGCTACTCACACTGTCTCTTGTTTCTTCTGCTGTTAAAATTAAAGTGAGAAAGTAATATTTTCTCTTTCTGACCCTGATAAAATTTTTGTCTTCCGGAGATCAAACCTTAGCCTGAACACATCTCTCAGAGGATTTTTCAGATGAAAAGAAAGTACATGATACAAAAATGTGGTCAAGATTCACATAAGTTTAACACTTGCAAACAAGCTGGGTTCACCAGGATTCTGGTTACTAGGTCAGTTCACCACATTCCTGAGAAGTCTAAGAATTTGGATATAAACTGCACTGAGTCATCTGCCACATGATAGAAAATATTCCAAAATACCGTCCCATATTAGTGTTGTATTTTCCAAAAAAAGTTTCTATTAAAATAGAAATTCCACCACATAAGGTTATTGCAATTAAAATTAAAAATTTATTATTTAAGGAAAAAATTCCTTGTCAATTCTATTTTAAGCTAAACTTGTGACTTTCAATAGTGTGTATTGAATTAAAGCCTTAATACATATTGAATACACCATTACATGAATTTATCACATGCCCTGAAATAAAATATATATTTCCATGAGAAAAAATAAACATAGACCTCAAATATCAACAATCCAACAATATCAACAAACTTTTTTCCGCTGTAAGGGATGTGAAGTTTTTCAGGGATGCCCTATAAAGAATGAATGGCAAAATATTATTTTTTAACTTTAACTATTAGAATTTTAAAAAAAGTTTAAGTCACATAAATGCAAGAATGTGACATAACAGCTCCTATTCTTGAATCTTTAAACATAAATATCTGCAAAGTATCTATGATTAAGCAACACGGAGATGTTCAAGCCAAAAATACTTAGTTAAACAGACTAAATGTGCACAGGGTACTAGGCTTCCTCTTAACTGAAATAATCTTCATTGAAAGTTAACCACAGCCAATGAGAATCAGACACCTGGAAAATCATGGGCATGGAGACTATGAATAAGGATATTCTGGAATTAACTTTGTCTTAAAATATCTTGGCATACAAACACTCAAGATGCTGCTGAATGACAAGTCTTTTTATATTAACTTGCAGGCCATACATGTGAAATATACGATTACTCTTCCTTTACATTAAAAAATGATGGCATGGTGTAAGAAATGATGTTGTGAAAAAGAAATGAAAAATAGATAGCTTTCAGGCAGCAGGATGACATCATGTCTGCCACAGTGTACTACTACAGATGACATGCTTAAGTGGATCAGGGGCTCCTCAAGTCTATTCTAGAAGTTAACTTTGTGTTTTAAACAGAAGTTCATTTTTCTAATCCAGAGCCTTGTCAAAGAAACTGAGGACCACCCAACAGGTTTGATGCTATGAGATAGCAAATAGGTCAATTTTCACAGATTTTTTAAATATGTGAGAGAAAATCAGTAAAGTATGTCAATCAGCAGGTCATGCCAACGGCTGCTGCGCCACCAAAGCCAGCAAATTTCACAATTTGGCCACATTTGATAACTTAGAGATATACTTCTCTGTAACAAGAGGGCTTTTGGTAACTAATCTTGTCAATGTAGTCAATCATCCTTCTGAATAATCGCCTTGTATTAAGTAAATCAGCCTGATTAATTAAGCATGACACTGGTTGTCTCCCTGTGACTGTAGCTTCAAGCAAGGACAACAAAGCAATCATATTATAACTGCTTGATGCAGACCTGCCTATGAGCGTACATCTGCCAGACCATTCATTTCAGATTACTTGAAAATTATGGATTAATCATACTGTAAAAAAGTTAGGGTATCCAGAGCGTACTTGGAAACATATTGAAAGATAATTTGTCTGTGGTTGATTTTGGAGGCACTGGCTGAAGAAAATTAAATCATCTAAATTTCATTGCCCAGAAATAAGAGAATTTAGTACCACATTGTTTGCAGTGTTTTTAAAGTTCATTGTAAGCACAGTCATATTACTCCGGGAAATCAAAGATATATCTTTTTTCTTTTTTTTTTTTC
>VWYO01022391.1:656174-711039 GCA_013400275.1 Rhadina sibilatrix | reverse complement strand
TTTTTTTTTTTTTAACTGTAAGTAATAGTTTAACAATGAGTAACTAATTGTCAGATTAGGATAGTTCAACTATAGTGCTTAATTTAGCTATTTATCTTAGGTGCTCCTTAAGATGATGGTCCTTAATGGTTTGTGACCACTGATCATGTGACTTTCACTCTCTCACAAAGCCAAACTGATGTTGATTTTTCTCCTGACACTTGAAGCAAAATTCTCATGCTCTGACTCATAAAATCTAGCAGACTTTAAAAAATCAGCAAGTGAAGGTAGTTAGTGTTCGGATACTAAGAACATAAATTGGAAAAGCTGAATCCATTCAGTTTTATGCCCTCCTCTGTAGATGGTCTCCTCTGGCAGAAAAGCAAGGTGGACTGCTGTGGTGACAACATCTTAAATCATCACATGTTCAAAATCAGAGATCACATTACTGCCTTGAAAAAATTATTTATACAAGCAAAATCTGTGAGTTTATAGAGAGGGTTATGTCTTAAAAATAATATAGTTCAGTTTTTACATGAAGGCAGTCACTCTTTCTTTCATAGCTCTGTTTTTTGTATCCACTAGATGTTCAAGAAAATACTATTTTCTCTTTTATACAGGTATATCACAGTATCCAAAAGTAACAGCTCAGTTTGGGAACTGGACTTTTTGGCAGACCTCTTTCCCCTGGAGAGCAGAGAATGGCCTGAGTTGGGGTGAAAGGATTAGACTCAACAACACCCTTTGTACCTCTGAAGCAGTCTGGCCAATCTCTTTGCCTGTTGCAGAGTGCTATAAAATCTCTGAATTGCAGTGAAAAAGGAGATCTGAAGGAAATTCTGATGGGTAATTCCCACCTACAAAACAGGCTGCAAAGCAGAGAAGAAGATGTTGTTGACCAAAGACATAAAGACAAGAGGCTGCTTTAAGGACTGTGTGAGTAGGAGCACCTTAATTGCCCAGGCTCAATGGCAGCCATGTGGGAACATGTTGGAACATACAGAGCTGTAAACATGGAAGAGTGAAACCTCGATGATCTCAGGGACAGACCTTTCATATTGTACTCAAAGTCAAATCTAGCCATGCTTTCTTATTTGTTGGGCTGCATAATAGTCAAGATACAAGCCCAAACACTGAGGAGAAAGAGGTGGTGGAGAAAGAGCCTGTTGTTGGTTACTACAGCCCAAAAGGGATCATATAGCAGAGTAAATTAATTACTTAATTGTTTCTGGACAATCAGCTACATGTAAGAAAAAAGAATAAGAATTTCACTAAGAACCAAATGGTGATAAGGCTGCAAACTGGTTTTCACATCTACCAAGGCAGTTACCAGAGAATAGTTTAAGAAAATAAATAACATTGTCATTTGGTTGGAGAACTGAAGCAAATATTTTCTTTAATAAAAATGCTGAAATATGCTTTACATCAGAAAGTCATGTAGATGCATATTACGGTCCCTCTTAAATGATTGGAACAATTTTATGCATGATCAGAACTATATTTTGGATCCATTGCATGCTTCATTGTGCACAGTCCTTCAATGAGTTTTAATGTACATAAACTGATAGATAACCTAAAACTACAAAATCCAAAATTTCTTTTAGAATGAGGGCCAGCTGTACTTCGGAACAGTGAAGTTGTTCAGGCCTGTTCTGGTGTTACTCCACTATTTCACTCAAGAGGCTGTTCTAGGAAAGGCAACCATGACCAAGTAGGTGAGATAACAAGGACCAGGCCAGTGGGACAGGCCAGTAACCAGCACCAGGGCAATGGGAGAGGGATGATTTGTAGGATATGGCTCTCTGTTTACCTGTTTTTATATATCTGTTCTTTATGATTCAAAACAGTTTAGAAATATTAGTGGAAATAAACTTCATGTTTATATTGTGTTATTAGTATTACTGCTATTATCACTATCATTATTATGCCCTTTTTCAGCTAATCAAAGTGAAGCACAAAGACGTAAAGCTAATAATTTTAACGTGACACACATATAAATATTCAGTAATCATTTAAGTAGTCTTTTCATTTATATTACCAGTCTGCCATGAGGTTGGGAGCAACAAACACATCTCAAGGTCAGCCTTTTATTTAGCTACCTACAGCCAAGGATTTGGACCAAGAGCTAATTAACTGAGGTCACCAGAAAAAATTCACAGTAGGACAAAGAGTAAACTCATGTTTTCAAGTGCTGCTCTCTAAATAGAGAATCTAGTCTGCTGCAAGGTAAATATCTAGGTCCAACAAATGAAGTCAGTGCATCGTCAGCTTTCATCCACACACAGAAATATATGCAGAGGCATTGGCAGTGTAGACACTTGACTTTTTCTGCTTCTTTGTATTTAACACAGAAGCAGCGGACACAATAGATTGTTTCCTTTATTTATAACCCTCAAGAACAGCCAAAGTCCAAAACTCTCATGCTCATGCCCTATCAATCTTGTTGAAAGGGACTGAGTGTATGCAAGATACAAGTAAGCAATGTTGCAGTGTATTGACTAGTTTGAGATTGTGTGTCTCAAGAGACTTACACCAATCTTTTAGAAACTAAAGATAGAAGAATAATAGGAATGAGAAGACAAGTTGAACAACCTCCTGCCAGTCCACTGATTAGAAAAAGATAATTAAAATGCTTTTTGCCACAGATTTGGCCTTGTAGGAACTAGCAGACCAAGTGCCAAATTGATCTCAAATCAATGAAGGAAAACGATGTTGTGAAGAATGAGGAAACAACTTGAAATTAACTTCCTGCAATACACTGACAGAAATTAGGTAGTATCCACAGTTTAGAGAACAGACAGGACTTGTCAGAATTGCTGTTCATATTCAACAAATTCTGTGATACAAAAAATTGCTTCAGTTGGTTTAAGCAAACAATCACATTTACGGAATGTAACAGTTTTCATCAGAGACTGTTCTTTTCTGCTAAATCCACTGCAGGTTTACACTTGGGGATCTTTTTCCTGGCTGTATCTTTTCTTCCTTTTTTTTTGCTAGGAACATCTTCCTATCCAGTGTCTCATCTTTGACATAACAATAGGAGTAATCTTCTGTTCTGTCACAATCAATACTTTTCTTTACTCTCACAGAATTTTGAACACTCAAAGCCTAACACAGGTTCTGTGTCTCTTACACCCAGAATACAACATGAACCTTGCAACAAACGAGTTGTTTCCTTTGGCTTATCCACAAAATCTCACTTGTTAATTGCTATATCATTTTCAAAGATATAATCATATCTTCTCTGTGGAGAGATATTTCCAGTGCTTCAGGTTAAAATCCTTAATCAATACAGAGTTGTTTAGCTATTAGTTAACTCAATGTAACTGGCTTCTTAACCTCCCCACTGAGACACAGTGCCCTCTTCTTTCTGTGTTCTTAAAATTAACGTTACAAATCTTCCTACATTGTTCTCATAAGTGCTCAATTCTCATTACCCAGAAAAATTAGCAAGGGCATATCTAAGAGCTAGAAAAATAAAAGGTGATATTTAAACCAAAATAACACAAAAAAAGGGTAAGGATTAGCTCAGTTGTTAGACCATGATGCTAATAACACAAAGACGATAGGTTCAATTCCTGTCAGGCTATTCACTTAAGAGTTGGGCACAATGGTCCCTGTGGATCCCTTCTAACTCAGAATATTCTGTGATTATTCTGTAATATTCAATAATACAGAAAGCAACTGAAGAACATTTGTAATTTTGTTTGATACAGAACACTATCAAAGAGTATTATTTCTGTAGAGATCTGTTTTTAAGCTGCCTTCTGTAAGAAAGTATACCCATGTAAAGTAGCATTTTTCAGATGCAATGATCAAAATTCATGTCACCAAACTCTTCAATTCTATATATTGTTTACATTTAAAGCTCTGAGAATTTTCTAGACCTCACTTTATGTCAGTGGAGGAAACAATGGAGAATACAATCATAAAAATTGTTTGTGTTGAAAGGGATCTTAATGATCGTCTAGTTCCAATCCCTGTGCAATGGTCAGGGTCACCTTTCACTACAACAGGTTGCTGCAGACTGGTCTTGTATATTTTCAGGGTGGGACATGAACATTTTCTCTGGGCAACCTTTTCCAGTGTTCCGTCACTCTTACAGTAAAGAATTTCTTCTAACAATCTAACCTAAACCTAACATCTTTCAGTTTAAAGCCATACCCCCTTGTCCTGTCACTACATCCTCTTGCAAAAAGTCCCTCTCCAGCTTTCTTGTAGACCCCTTTCAAGTACTGGAAAGCTGTTATCTCCTGTTACAGTAGACAAGTAAAATTATTCAGGTGCTTTATCTCTTTAGAGATGTTTATAACTTTCTTTTCAATATAGACAATATATTTCAATACATAGACAACTTAATCAGATGCAGACATTTAGACATGACTAAATGTTTGTGCTGAGCTTACTGGTATGAACTTGTCTGACTCTGCCTCCACAAAATGATATCTTAGTTTCAGACCTCACTATTTGTTAAAATTACAATTCAAAGGAAAGTTAATACATTTTGCTCTCCAAGGAACTGAACAAACCATTTGTGATTAAATAACAAAAGAATAAGTTAAAGGTGAAAAGGAGGTGAAGATCTGATGTTTGACATTTGAATAAAATCAGAGCACCAGTACTGTAGAGTGTAGCTTCCTAATGGAAGCTAATTCATGTTAGTAGATCTTTGCCCTTAGTTTGAGAGTTACTTCAGCTGAAATAAATGGTCCATACTAGTTCTCACTCCCTTAAAATTAGGCTGGTTCCTTGGGTCAGGTATGAGTGATAAATTCTTAACACTGAACCTGAATGTTTCCAGTTTCAAGAAAAGATTTTCACCATTCATAGGCTAATCAAGAATAACACACTTTCAGATTCTCAAATAATTTTAAGTTACTTGGGAATATCACGAATTTTTCCACTGTATTTATTGTAGAAAATATATAACTTGTAAAGTCTCTGAATGTGACCTAGGGCTGTCCAAACAACATGCCTTTCATCAAAGGGAATTCACTTTTTACATCAAGGGAATATCTTTCTGTTGTGTCTCCTGTATTGCGTATCAGGCTAGCAACATGCATATACCCTTAGAATGGAACTTGTTTGTATAAGTCAAGGTAAAACTATTTTCTGATCAGCCTTAGCAGCAGAAAAGTAGGATAGGTGACAGTAAACATTAAATCCTCAGTATGATCAAAGTATTGCCTTTTTTTTTCTACCCAATGAACTTTCAAGTGAAGCTACAACAATTCACATTATAAGCAAAATTATTTTGTGTAAATTTGTCCTCTGTATTTCTAAAACATCCTTTACAATTATAATTTCACACTATTTAGCAATAAAAGTGTGACTTAGTAGAGCTGTAATTTTAAGACTATCACAAACAAAAGGCCATACTTTAGGCATCACCATTCAGTTTAGAAGCTTGCATAAAATTAAATCATTAATGAATTGCTAGTTAAATTTTGCAATGAAATTAAAAGAATAGAAAAGTTACATTGTTTTAAAATGCCCAAAATTAATATTATATATATATTTAGTAACTTTCACTGTAAAAAATGAAAAAGCCCTCCAACGCCTGACGATTTACAGAGATCATCCACAGCAGCTTTTTTCTTCCTTGGAGTATTTCAGTGCCTGAATTCTGTCATCAAACTGTCACTATGATGGTTCAGAGCTGATGTCCAAAAGCACCCAGGCACATCACATTAAAGTCACTAACACACTGTGCATCCTCTGACTCTATGAGTGCACATGCCCGTACAGTCTGAGCCTACCCATTTATCTGACACACATTATTGCTACATCTGGGCATGTACCTGACTTTCATGTATCAATGTTCAATTTATAAGCTTAGACAATGCTGTTACTTTATTTCACAGATGAGGAACAGGCAGACGTATACAAAGTAGAGTTCAGTTCAAAGTATCTGACTTAGTCAACCATACCAATTCCAGAGCAGCTTTCAGAGGTATCTTTTTCTTTTGCCTTTGTCTTCATGTTGACCTAGAGATGGAGATACTGTGAGAAGAATTACTACAGAATGATTTCAAGAAATCCTCTTGCTATGAAAATTGTTACAAAACTTTTTGTAAAATCATGCAGGTTATTAAATGGAAAAAAATTACTCCTATGTTTAGGCAATACTTTACAAATATTTTCAGTGAAAGATGGAAGCATAATTCTATGTTTAAAATTAAAATGAAGAAGATATTAGATTAGGTGTTCAGAATAATATATATGGAATAAAGTGATATCATATTGATGGATATTTCCCATTTCCAGGTGTCTCATTTACTATCCAATTTTGCTGTCAGTTTCTCATTTCTTTTCTTCTTTTTTTTTTTTTTTTCCCCAGATTCCTCTCTCTTTTCTATTACTATTTCTTAGTAACTTCAGTTATGTCTTTCTTCATCCACCATTCAATTTGATCATAAAACCATTGTAGCTGTATTTTCCTCCTAAAAATCTGGATTATAAGAGAATCTACAAGAATTTATTTCTTGTAATAAATGAAAAGCAAGTATTGTTGACTTTATATAAATAGTGTCACTAGCACAAAAGATAAAAACACCTAAACTTTGCAGATCCTTTGCAGAAAACTGTTATCTTGCAAGTGTTTGAGGCCAGGTTGTATGGGGTGCAAACTGATCTAGTCAGTGGCATCCCTGCCTATGGCAAGTGGGTAGGAACTTGAAGA
Source organism: Rhadina sibilatrix (assembly GCA_013400275.1). Taxonomy (NCBI): domain Eukaryota; kingdom Metazoa; phylum Chordata; class Aves; order Passeriformes; family Phylloscopidae; genus Rhadina; species Rhadina sibilatrix. The sequence continues at coordinate 704,378 of VWYO01022391.1, read as the reverse complement.
TCCCTTTCAACCCAAACCATTCTATGATTCTATGACAAAGGCAAGAACCGCATACAAATGGCAAAATTTCTTTATTTGAATGCCTGTTTGAACCCAAGATGACAGAATATTCTGAGCTGGAAGGGACCCACAAGGATCCTTGAGTCCAACTCTTCAGTGAACAGCTCATATAAGAATCGAACCTGTGACCTTAGTGTTACTAGCACTATTTTCTATCCAATTAAGATAATCTCTCTTCAGTTCATGTAATTTAATCATCTGTTTCATACTATGAAATATTAGAGATATATCAGTTACTGGGAACACTAAAATAAGCAAGGACAAAGGCATGGCCAGTTACTGGGAACACTGATATAAGGAAGGAGAAAGGCATGTTTCTCTCCTCTTCTCTTACCCATGCTGATGTCCTTTGTCTACCTTTGATCTCCTGGAGACACCCTAAGTGTTGGATGCACAAAAGAACTTCACACAGTCTGTCCTCAGAAACCCACTGCATTTTTTCTTTCACGCTGTCCCAGCCCTTAATAACACAACCCATTTTACTGTTTGTGCCACATGCCCAAACATTGTTAAAACCCAATGGCTCAGGAGATTGCTCTGTGGCTGTTAACCTGAGCAAAGGCAGCGTTAGCTTGCAAAGGTTATACAGCAGTCATGTAGAACAGTCATGTAGCAATTCAACAGCCCATCTGTGTAGATAGTTAATTGCCCCTACACAGAATGCATGAGTGTAGGTACTTTACCATTATTATCCTACTATACCACCTATTATCAGAAAACTGAGTGTGCAATCAAGAGCACAGCATGCAAAACATATATTTATTCTAACTGCGAGACACAATGCAGAAAAAAGCAAATACCAGCAACGATAAAAAGCAATTCACAAGATATGTGTAAACTCAGGAGCTTGTCTTTCCAAAGGGAGTTATTTCTTATTTCTGCTTTAATAGGAAGATACGTTACTCTACTGTATGCTAATAGTTACTTAAAATATTGGATTTGGTTAGAAAAAGATCATTTGTATGGCTTTCATTCTAACTTAACTACTCTTCCAAATCAAAATTTTAATAGCTTTGCCCCAGTGGGGCAATTCAGTCTACTGAGAACAGCTTCAGTGATAATGCACAGAATTTAAAGGTGTTTCTGAAAACCAGTAGGAGGTAATCCAATCTACCTTAGGTGCTTCTCTCTATTTGCCCTCTACTTCTAGACCAAGTTCAACTTCTGCATTCATCTGTGAAAAGCCAGGTGCAGGCAATGACAGTGGCATTAGGAAATGCTAAGAAAGCAGCCCAACTGCAGCAATAGTGCAGTGGAAAAAGTGATATACCTGAGGAATTTAATCAGCAAACAGAGCACCAAGCAGAACTTCCTTTACCATCAAAGGACTAATGAAGGTCCACACAGGACACCTGTAGCATTGTAGACATGAAAATATCCAGCTGTGAGTTCATCAGAATTTATGACAATTAAAGGTAATTTTGGAATTTGAAGGTAGTTAACATACAGGAAAAGTAAGCATTTCCCAAGGACAAGCATGACAGAAGGTAATAATGAAGAGAAAATTTGTAAACAGATTGTATATGTCTTGAATTTGGAGTGTTTTAGTCTTGGCTACTAACCCCCCAGTATGACAGCACTAGTACAACACTTTTACATTAACTGCTTGCCATTTACCTCAAATAAAGGAACACCCATTATGAAGCTGATCTTGAATTCCACGGTTAAAGTTTGGTGAGCACATTTTAACTTCGGAGCAATCAACATAATATTGACTAGTAAGTAAACTATTCTTGGGCCAATCCTGGGATAAATAATTTAAAGTGCTGATATCCAAATATTTCTGACTTCCTTCAGTGCACTAGTTCAAGGCACTCATGTTTGGAGGAGAAGCAGGATAAATATATTCATATTATTGTCTGAACATAAGGACATCAGATCACCAGAGGTGATGAAACACCAGAAATTTCACACAGATGATGACAGCAAAGAAACTGTTATGTCTGATGAATCAGCCAGAAGTTCAGTGAGGGGCTTATTGGACACCAAGTTTTTCCTCCCACTCCCTCAGCACTCAGCATATAGCCAGACCAGTCAATAAACTGTTATATGGAATAGGAAAACTGGTAGCCTCTTTCCAACACAGAGACCCAGGTGTGTTCATTTTTTATCTAGCTGCTACCTAACAGAATCTTCCCTAGACTAGATTTGTCTATACCAGAGTCTGTAAACTGCCGTGAGTTCAAAGAAAGGGTTAATCCCATAGAAGATACCACATGATTGTGTCCAAACACTTTTAGCTTGAGCTATTTTTAGGTGATAGACTGACAAACATTCTCTTAAAATTTACTCCTAGAAAGACAACCTATAGTATAGTGATTGGTTACATTATCAGCTCTTCCTTGAGCACTCTAGTAAAATAAATTTTGAACTATGTAATAGAACAGAATCAAAATCTGCCTCAATGTTAAATAATTTCTAACTAAGAAAACTCTTTTATTATGATTTACATATATTTTTAGAGATTTAAGACTTAATGATGTCATCTCATGTTTGAGTACAGTGCATACCCTGGATGTTTACTTATGAAACTCTGATGTGTAATACATAATCAAGACCTTCCAAGTGGATAATGCAATAAAGGTTCATGATTATAATTAACCTGCTTTAAAAAGGCAGAGAAATTAGGATTAGATATATATGAAAAAATAACTTCAGTCACTTAGTTACAGATTTACAGGGAAGATGAATACCTTAAAACTTTAATCTTAATGTTGACAGTAGATAAAATTAAACAGGTGATTCATTTTTACCTCATACATGTTTCTAACATCTATAAAATGTATGCACTCTTGAACTGCTCTATAAATCCAACCCATTCTTACAGCTCACACATAGTAACTAATATGTGTTTCAGATTTTTACAACTACCTTCAGATAAGAGAACTATTGTCACAGCACCTACATTTCACAGTCTATTCATGGCTTTTCATAGTCAACAGTATCTGAGTAGATTCTATTCTTTTGCATATAAAAGTCTTCATCAGTACTGCCTACTCCAGCCTTTATTTCCATTAGTATAGGACAATCATTCTTTTGAAGTACAGTCTAATAAGTTTCATGAGTTGAAGTATGCACACTCAATGCAATTTATATGATGTTTCCTCTACACTGAGCCTGAGGAATGCAAAGTAATAAAAATACTATGGAAAAAAACCTGTGCTGGTCTCCAGCAAAAGTAGAAGGCACCTATTTTTTATGGTCTCAAAACTACATTTCTAAATGTTATAGAGGTTAACAATTGCTATTTTAAAATTTGGATATGACATCATTAACATTGGTTTTAGTAGTCCTAATTCAGGCCACTTCTATACATGCATTCTTTTGGCATGGACTTCTACACAGAACTTTTTTTCTCTCAACCTTATGACTATTTAATTAATTGTTCTTGAATAATTTGTGTATTTATACTGCCTTGACATATTACTATAGATAATTAAAGCCTTATGGGCAAAAAATTATTTTCAAATGCTTTTATAGTTGTTAATAATAGAGTTTTTTATTAATAAATCTACATTTCTATCTTGTAATTTGAAGAAGGTAAAAGATATTTCTCTATTTTATAGGTAGAGATATTGGGCACAGGCAATGGAGAAAGACCTGCTTTCAGAATTTTATCAAAGTTATCACACATATAACTTATCTATTAAATACATTAAATAATACATTAGACTGAGTTTAAGATGCTCAAGGAACAGCTGTCTATTTGTATCTATGAGTTTTTGGTCAAATAGTCCTGAAGCACAACAGCAGGGCAGCCAGAAAACAAATAATTCAAGTAGCACAAGGAGTGCATGAAGTACCTTCTAATATCATGCAGAAAAGTCTGGAGAAATAGCCAAAATTAGATGTAAAAGATGGTCAGGAACTGACCTCTAACCTGCGGCACAGTCCAGCTATATCACATTTGCCTCCAGGTCCCCTCTGAACCCTCTGTGGAGTTCCTGTGACCAAAAGACATTTTTACTGTGGATGACTGGACGGGAGCATGTCAATTCAAAGTGTCTGAAATTATGTGAAGGTTGTGTGCCAAGAGATCAAATCAATATTTTTATAAGGTGCAAGCGAGGCTATGTACTGATTAAAATGGAGTATGGCATGAGGGCAGCCAAGTCTAGGAGCATACAGCCTGATGTCATTGAGGACTACAGAGTGTAGAAGGGGCTACACCTGGGCCAGACCTGCCCAGGAGTGCTCCCTAGCACACACAGTTTCAGTGATGAAGCACTCTATCAGTTGTTTTATTTACTCTGCTCAGGTTAGGAGTCCAATCTCCATGACCAGGTGGCATCACTGCACTCAGGCTCCTGACAGGCAACCAGTTCTACTGTCACATCAATCTCCTTGAGATGTTTTTCCCCCTAAAGTTATTATGAACTTCATACACCAGAATTCATATCTGGTTTAGTTTGCAACATCATCTGTCATTACTCAATAAAGTTTGTCAGCATGGCATCTATACTTCCAAAAGCTGCAGGCAGCTATTAGACTACTTTTGAGCCTCCTTTTCACCACTGTAAAGAGGCACAGGTCCTGCAAGTTCTTTTCACAGGTGATGTCCTAGGCCCATGTCATCTTGATAGCTGTCGGCTGAACCTCTCCAGTTTGACCACATCCCTTTTGACACATGAGAAAAGAAGTGGACTTGGAATTAGGGATAACTGTATGTGGGATAACATTTTCCAGTTGGCTGAGCTTGTCTTTTTCTAAGGCAGTCCAGTAAATTTGCATTATTTGAAAGGAGTGCACTATGCACTCCTTTCAAATAATGTGCATGGATCTATTGCAGTATGTGTCTACAATTTTGTCTGGCCCTATGTCAAGAAGAATTGTCTCAGACAGGGCTAGTCTGAGTGGATTAACATAGTTAATTTATAATTTGATGTCACTTGGGAGATAACTTCAGAGAAAAGGTGTCTATAAAATTGAACATTTCCCCACTGATAAGAAAAAAGAAAGTTTCTAAGTCCTTTTCTCTTGTTAACATGACTAAGGAACAGAGTTATTTTTAATAATATCTAGCAGTTTCTCTTATTTTCAAAGGAGAATGTTGAGTACACATATAGTTACTTCTAGCCATAGTTTATTTACTTCTACTCCCAATTGTATTTGTTCTGAGAATTTTTGAATTTATGAGTTATTCACAAGTCTGTTACTCAATTTGCCAACCCTTTGGAAATTGTAGGCTTAAATTATGGGATTAAATCACATATTTCTGAATCTTAAATCCTACTACTCAATATTTTTTAGAATATTACATCAGATGCTGATTAAAAAATTCCTACTGATTACTCATTCTTCGGTATTCTTCTCTGGTGTTTGTCTGAGTGTTTATTACCAGTATATAAATGCAACAGGTTGTTGTTTTGACAGTTTGAAGTATAATAGAAAAGACAGCTTTTACTATTCATTATTTTCACTATGCTAAAATAGGTTTTGCCTTTGTACCATCATAAAAAAGAAAAAAAAAAAAGAAAAACTATCTTTTTTGGCTTAAAACTTACTCTCACACTGTGCTTAATAGAACAATATATCTATGTGTTTCTAGTACCATGAATACATTTTTATGTGTTATGCAGTTATGCATGAAAAATGCTATAACTTCAGACCAGAAAATAGTGCTTATCTCACTGTGTTTTATGTTATATAATTGATCCAAACACAAAAGCACTGTGGTTTTTGTCGGTTTTGTTTTTCCATAGAAACAGACAAATGATTTAACTTTTTAATTAAACTTTAAAGCTTTTAATTAAATGCCTAAATTGCAAAGACCTCTTTCAGAGTAAACTGTCTTTAGATTGTTGGATATGTATTTTCCTATTGCATCTGCTCTGACCTGGAAAGTAACAAAGAGCAATAACTCACATTCTCACTTCTAAATTGGTACAATTAACACTACTTTTATTATCCAAGCAGACAAGCAGTGATTGTGCAAGTGCTGCAGGTAAAACAGAAACTGCTACTTGTAAACCAAATTCTGTCACTAATTAATTTCAAATGCTTTTAAGGTAGCATTTTAGCAGAATAACTTCATTTTCTTGTTTCTCACACTTTTGTTGTACTATTTTTCCAATACATTTCCAAGGGAAAAAATGTAGCCCAGCAGATAAAGCTTTATAAAACTAATAAATCCTGTAGTATCTCCATCTGACTTTAACTTGAGGTGATATTGAGTAAGGAGCTTTCAGTCTTTATATTTTGGACACTTCTGTACCTGCTATATAAGGATAGAAGAAATCAATTCTGTAGAAATCAAATAATCAATAATCAAAGATAGCCACCCAATTTCTGCTCTGTTTTGAATCTCAGCTATGAAGGACACTATCTTTTCATGGAATATAATTTTTCTTTTTGTTCCTTATGATGTTGCTCCTTGCTGTAGACTACCAGAGCTCTGTTAAAAGTGCTGATTGGCATAAGCACTATGCCATGGTGTCAGATGTCAGTCCCCCAGAGAGGGATGGGGTCCATTTTTTTATGTACAGCACCTGATATAAGGTAAACTTCCCTTGCTTCAAGTACAGCCTTGAGAAAGATGTCAGGAGCTGTTACTTGTCAGCTTAACAGCAAAGCAAAAGAATTTATTACAGTTCCTTATTCTCTTTCTCTGCCATTCATCTATGGAGACTTAAAATTTCCATCTTTCATCCCCAAACACAAAATGTCAGCTAAGTATAAAAGATGTCAACTTGGTAAAGGTCTTACTTCATATTTATTAAATCAATGAAGCTATTTAACCAAAACTTGTCATTAAATCATGGTATCACCTAAAACCCTTGAAAAATAATGAATCTGAAAATTCAAGCTTCTGTTACTGTAGCAAAATAATTACCACACATCTCTTATCACACTCTCAAGTTTGCATTTTTATTGTGATAACAGTCACTTCATGATTTTCTACTATTCATTTGAAAAATAAGAGCAGAATAAAGCTCATTATAAAGTAAAATAAAATCATTCAGATGAGGTAAAAGTAAATCCAAGATAAAACTTAGCTTTTTATTCTAGTATTTTAGGGGTGGTTTGTATTTCCCTAACAATTTGACATTACATTTAGTCTCCTGAATAATGCCATCACACAAAAAGAGAGGAGAGAACATGGCATGTTCTCAAGCTACCTAAAATCAAATCAGATAATGAACATTTACGCTTCACTGGTATTTACTTCCTGATGAAGAGCACCATTCGTTCAGACTTGAATTTATAGATTCAAAAAATCACATTTTTACTCTAGCCTAGAAAAGGGCAGGCCTTATATAATAACAGGACTGTAATCAGCTTGAGCGATTGATCAGAAATAAAATCAAGGTTTCATGCAACTTTAATATTATACTTTGGACTTGATTTGCATAAAGTCTGATAAGGAAAGGATGTTGGCCATTGCAATACACCTGATAAATGGATTAAACTCAAGAAGTTAAAATATTTACTCAATGGGTTCAAAATAACAGTCCATAATGCTTTGACAAAAATATTTAGATAACAATTGTTTTTCTGAACATGTTTCATAAAGTCACCCAATCATGAAAACATGAATTGCAGCAAACTAAAACATATTAAGAAGAAAAAAAATAAAGAAACATAAAGGGGAAGAGAAAATTCCCACATCTGTGGGAAGAGAAAATTTTTAAAATAGTTTTTTTAATGTGAAACTATAATTATAGACTATATCCATTATTAATTTGACTGCACTCTCAGCAAGTTGGTGTGATGTGGTCAACACACTGGAGAGAAGGGATTCCATCCAGAGGGGCTTTGACAGACTTGAGAGGTGAGCCTGTGAGAAGCTTGTGAAGTGCAGCAAGTCTGCAAGGTCCTGTTCATGGGTGGGGGCAATCCCCAATATCAACAAAGTCTGGAGAATGAAGGTACAGAGAGCAGCCCTGCAGAGAAGGACTAGAGGTTTTTGGCGGATGAAAAATTGGACATAAGCCAGTAATCTGCTCCTACAGTACAGAAATTCAACCAACCACATCCTGGGCTTCATCAAAAGAGATGTGACTAGCAGGTCAAGGGAGGTGATTCTGCTCTGCTAGTCTGCCCTCCTAAGACCCCATCTGAGTGCTGCTCTTGGCCCCCCCAATAAGGGAAGGGCATGGACCTATTGGAGGGTGTACAGAGAAGGGACACAAAGATGATCAGAGAGCTGGAGCACCTCTCCTATGAAAGCAGGCTCAGAGAATTGTTTTTTGTCAGCCTGGAGAAGAGAAGGCTCCAAGGAGACATTACTGAGGCCTTTCAGTACCTAAAGGGACTACAAGAGCGCTGGAAGGAGATTTTTTACCAAGGGTAGAAGCAACGAGATAATGTCACTGAAGGCAACATTTTTAACTGAAAGAGGATAGTTTAAACTGGACCTGGAGATTCATTAGGCACTGTGAGGCAATGGCACAGGTTGCCCAGAGAATTTGTGGCTGCCCCATGCCTGGAAGTGCTCAAGGCCAGGTTGCATAGGGCTCTGAACATCCTTATTTACTGAAAACTGTCCCTGTCCATGGTGGGAGAGGGCTGGAACTAGATGATCTTTAGATGTCTGTTTCAACCCAAACCACTGTATGAGTCCTCATTAAGATAATAAAATAATAAAAAATAACACAAAAAAGAACATTCAGCTTCATTCCAAAAATCTTGTTAAACACATATTAGGAATAATCACTTTTAAATCAGGTCTTTTCTGTTATTTTTCTTAATACCCATCATAGCTGCTCAAGTAGATGTCTGGAAAGTACTGAAAACACTGTGTTTTATTAAACCAATGAATTCTTGGCATGTTTAAAAATAAAAATGTCTGAGGTTAATAGAGAAACTGCTAATTGAAGGAGGTGAAAAGGATAACCTAAATAGCAAAAGACAAGATCTTCTTCCAAGCCTAGCAACTCGATGGAAGTCAGATTTAGAAGTCACTGAAGATCAAAGAGGTCTCTAATGGAAATCAACAAGATTTCCTGGAAGAAAGGACTCACAAAGAAAAACTGATTTCATTCATAAGTGTGATTACAAGGGTGATTCATAAATGTGGTTTTATAGAACATAACAGACATTTAGAAGGTGTGTGTATATATATATATATATAAGTGCTACGCTTCAAAAAATATTTGAAATGCTAATTGAAAGGGGATGGAGAATTTTTTTTGCTAGGACAAAAGATGGATTGTGTTTATCCAAATTCTATAAAATATTTTCAGCAATCATTTTGAAATAAATCACCCTCACCTACACAACTAGGCAGCACACAGTTCACTGAAATTATAATGATGAGGCCATGCACTCACACATCGATGTGCAATCAGTTATTACTCACAAGAGATCTCAGCTCTCAAGGCCAAACAAAATCACAAGTGCCATTTATCCGTAATATAATTTTAGCTCCATCTCAGAATGTAGAAACTGTCAGGGGCAGAAGAGCTGGGATACACCTCAACAGGTAACACAGGCAGGATCCTGAGTTGGATGTTAGCACTTACCTTTTATTTCCCTGGATTACCTCTCTAGGCCCCACATCTGTTCTCCAGAAATTTCTCTGCATCAGGTAAAGTCTTTCTTTTTCTAAAAAAAACCCCAACCAAACAAAAACAAAAACACCCAACCACTTAGAAACAAAACCCATTTGATAATCAAATTCCTGATAAATTTCTTTTAAAACAATACCAGTTTTGATCCAATTTAAGTAAGTCTAAAAAAGAGGAGGGATGCAAAGCTTGTGGAAGCAGTTTGCAACTTTTCTGGGAATATTGTTTCTTTGATTATTACTACTCTTCTTTCCTAATGGAGGAAAGAGAGGTTCAAAAGACCAGTCCTATCCACAAGGCAGTCAGTTTGACTTTTATAGTTTCTTCACGGATTTTATAAATCATTCTATACATGCAAGAAGTAAGACTATAGTTACAAATCTATAATCTTAGTGAATATATTCAGATTTTTGAAAACAATAGTTTTTAAGCCAGTCAAAAAGCATGTTTACTTCAAATACAGGGAAACACATACTTGCAAACAGATCTGGCACACGCTGGCATTCTTCCCAGAACACGTAAATCTAAAGTATATGGCAAAGATATTTGGCTAATCTGATGCTTATGCCATTAGAACTGACCCTGAAGGAATATCTAAACCACAGTTTAAAGGATGTTTGAAAGCTGTAATAATTTGGGAAAAAAAGTGATTATCTAATTAAACATAGGAAAATAATGCTAACCAAGCCTGACTTGTAAACTGCTCATTTTGATAGGTATTCAAAAGGCAGGAAATAAATATTTTCTGCAAAGGATAAATTAATTTTTAGAGTTCAGAATCTGGTAGGCTGCAAGGGAAAAGGGTAGAGAGAGTTGTTTAGAAAGGGAAAAAGGAAATTGATTAATTCTATAGATTCATTCTATAAAGATTATCTTCGTGTTGTAGGGAATTGGACCATAATATTTGAATTCCCCTATAATGTAATCATGATCCTTTAGGTTCCTGCTGTGAGTGTTTTGAAATGTTACCCTTGACAATGCTAATAAAAAGGTCAGTTCTATTTCTGTGTTGTTGTGCCTCTGTGCTCTGCAGGTATTTTCATTGTGAGAGTAAATATCTTGGTAGTAATCTTTGCATGGTTTCTGATTCCCTTAACCTTTAATGGAACATGACTGCAGATTGAGAACAATGATTTGCTCTTTACGGATTTTGCTAACTTAATCAAAATAACAAAAATGAATCTGGACTACGGTATGAATAATATTAGGTCCAGGCAAGCTACCATGAAATCATTCCATCCACTAGGACACAAACCACAAAATAATTAAGTTGTAGTATAATGGCAAAATTTAAAGGAGGAAGATCAGATACTGAACAATGATTTTGCTGCTTTATACCACCTCAGGATATTTACATTAATCAGGGCCAAATCAGACCTTGGTAATATTGAAAATCCTCAGTCTTGTCTCTGAATACTATAAAGTTAAATGTGATAGAACTGTTTCTTCAACCATACAGCAGCCAGCGTACTCATACCAAGACAAGTTTTAGGAACTCATTCTGTCTGTAGGCTATGCTCAGAGATATCTAAGATTTACCAGCCTTTGAGGAAGAAGACATTTTTGAAATGAAAAAGATTTTGAAGGCTTATTTTCTGCAGATCAAATAGGCTTGTTGTTCAGCTGTTGGCAGTAATTAGTAGAGTTCTTCGATTACAAGTACTAGTTAGTTGGAGATTTTGCATGAATTATTCCCATTTCACCTACAATTAATATTTTTCTCCTAAAAAAACAATTATGTAAACTAAATCTGTATTTTTGTTAGTAGTAATTAGAATTCCATCCAAGAAACTGACTATTGGAGACTACTGTACTATGTCTTGGCAATTTAGTTGTTCAAATTTGTTTCTTCGATGGTATCAGAGTCTGCTGAACAGAAAAAAGGATTCAGGTCAGTTCAGTATTTAAGCAAAGCCTTTAAACCCTGTAAATAAACCTTTCAAGCCATGTCCCTGATGAGGACCTTGTATCTCTTCAAGGATCTCTGATGAGAGCTGTCTTTCTAATTTGTCTTGTCATAAGGACTGGTACTGTAACCTCAGACTTGTCTTCTTGACATCCAGTATGAATCAATTAGAAACACAAGACACAGCACAGAGAACCTTTTCAATACTCTTTCAGCACAGGCAGATTTGAGAAGCCTACCTAGAAGCAGCACATTTGCAACACATCAAGGTTCCTCGCTCCACACAAAACCTACCTTTTCGTAAACAGGAACAGGTGCGTGTGTTTGAAAAGCACACACACAATTCTTTCCAATTTTAAATACAATCCATTTTTGCATCTCTAGATAATTTCTAGACAATTAAGTCTTCAAGACAGTTACACACATTAGACACTGCATATGTTAGTAAAGTTCAGCTAGCTACTTCAACAAGTAATTAGAGTACTTAATATTATTCAAAATAGAATTAGGATAACAAACCACAAATGGATTAAACTGGTAAACATCCTAAGTCAACACCACTCAGAATGTATATACTTATTCATGGTGTCTTTTCTATCACTACTAGCACACAGTTAAATTAATCATGCCAGTAGATGCCCCTAGATCAGAAGTGATTAACCCATCTAATTGCTGCAGATAGCAAAGTTTTTCAGGAAGGATATAATTTGTTATAAAATAGATGGAGCACTCTCTTCCCCATAAGTTTCTCTACTTTTATCTCTTTTTGTTTGTGTTCAGCTAAAAATGCTGAAAAAGACATGCTTAGTCTTTTTGAGTCATATTTCTTCTTGAAAAATTGTTAAATTGGTAATGCTTATTTCCATTCTCCACACAATCAGATCATTAACCTAAAATAACAAACAGGAAGATGAGTGCAATGGGTATTTTTCAACTTTAACTAACTAAACTTAAACTAACAGAAACCATTAAAAGTTTATAATGAAATAAATAAACTAGGTATCCACCATTTTATGATGTTACTTATTTTGAAGGGCTTTTATAAGTGCTCTCCTTATTGATTCATTTGTCTGCAAGAACAGAGCAATAAAACTACCTAGCTAGTATGAACATTTTATTACAACAAAATATAAACCTATGTATCTCATAAGGACTCAGTCTTGTAAAATGTTGACATTTTCATTTCTGTTTCACCATTTGGGTTGTCTAATCTGAAACAAGAACAAGTAAAATGGAAAATACTTATAAAATGAGGTTTCTAAAATGCTGGTGGCCAAGAGGAAAAAGCATTTATCGAACTCACATTTTACATTATTCTCATACTGTCAGGGTATGATTTCGCTCCCCTTCAGATACTATAAAAAACTGGTAAATCAAATAAAATTAATGAATTTAAGATGCCCACTTCCATTCTACTCCCCTCTTTCCTGCAGCTCAAATCAAGACCTGATTATTTGAGGTTTCCAGTGCAATGTGAGAAATTAAAGAAGCAGGACTGTTACTGGAAGGAGTGTGAGCTTCGTGTTGGATCAGGTGACAGATATATGAGCTTGCAGGCAGATGCATCTCATTCTATAAATACAAATAGCTCATATGTTAGAGAGGCCTGTTTCAGGTTACCATGCTTAGCATACAGATCCAGCAGTCAAAGTGGGATGTTAAAGTTGCACGAAATGTGGTCTTTTATATTTAGCATGGATAACAAAATGTTATATATTATATACATTGGTGATACATGAAATCAAAGGGAAAATGTGTGTCCTGGTTACCAAGGACATGGAGAAGGCTGAGATACTCAATGCCTTTTTTGCCCTAGTCCCCACCAGCAACTGTTCCAGCCACACTGCCCGGGTTGCAGATGGTAAAGGCAGGCACTGGGAAAGTAGAGAATCACCTGCTGTAGGAGAAGACCAGGGCTGAGAACCTCTAAGGAACCTGAAGGCCCACAAGTTCATGGCACATGATGAGATGCATCTGCAGGTCTTAGGTAACTAGCAGAGAAAGGGAAAGCCAAGCCACTTTCAATCCCATTTGAGAAGTCAGGGCACTTCAGCAAAGTTCCCACTGACTGGAAAAGGGGAGACATGACCCCCATTTGTGAAAAGGGAAGAAAACAAAAGACCCAGGGAATTTATAGGCCAGTCAGTCTCAGCATGGTTCCCAGCAAGGTCATGGAGCAGGTCTTCCTGGAAGCTATTCAAAGGCACATGGAAAATGAGGTGGTTTGGTGGCAGCCAACACAACTTCTCTATGGGCATATTGTGTCTGACAAATCTGCTGTCCTTTTACAATGGGGTTACAACATTTGTGGATGAGGGAAAAACAAGTGATATCCTCCAGGTGGACTCAAGCCAATAGCCCACAAAGCCAGCTATATCCTGGGCATCAAAAGCAACGTGGCCAGCAGGTCAAGTGTGGGGATTCTCCAAAGCAGAGCTGCACTACAGCCCATATGAAGAGAAAAAAAAGAAAAAAAAAAAAAAAAAAAAAAAAAAAAAAAGATAAAGGAAGTTACAGAAACGTAGCAAGGTATTCCTTAACAATAATTCATAGCAAGCTATGTACTCTTTTTGGCAAGCATTGCTGATTGGAATGCCAGGGCTCTAAAAAGCTCTTTATTAAGGTGTAACAAACTGTGAAAGTCAATTTTTGGAACAGCAACTGTAACTGCAACAATACAACGTTGCTGCTAAAAGAATTGGATGAATGTGAATGCTGTAATAAGTACATGTCAGTGGCCAGGAGCAGACAAAAAGCAATTTAAGAATAAAAACAGTCATAAAATATTCAAGGAGGCCAGAGGATTAGCACTGAAAGCAAGTAGCACTAATTATGACTTCTAAAGCAGAAAAAATTGCTGATAGACCAAACGTCAATTAATAGTAATTGCTCTGAGCCAAATTTTAAACACTTTACATGAAAATGGCAGTTGTATAAGGTTATACAGTAAGAGATGACACAAAGTTAATATCAAAGGTTAATTTCACTGTTGCCTACAAACTTTGGAAAAAAATTCCGATAATATTAAGGCCAGCAACGGGTGACTTTTGTCAAGATAGGTAAAGATAACAGGACAAACATTTTCAGAAATAAAAATAGTAGATTATTCATGAAATTGTGGCTACCATCAGGCTGATAGATAGAACAGCATTCTTCTGACAGCATTCTTCTGTCAGTCACACCAAAACATTAAGGCATCTCAAAAAAAGCAGTATATTTTTAGAGACTTAAAAGAAATTTAAATCTGTCCTTCAGAATATCTGAAGATGTTAATTTATGTGCAATATGATCAAATATCTAAGTCAAGAAAAATACATTTTTACTCTGATAAAAATGTGTAGAAAGCATGAGCAGTTTGCAAGGAAACTAAAGCATCATTCAGAGAGCTATAGCATATGGATTCAAAGAACTCACCATTATCGTGATGTTTTCTGATATTATATATCACAACAGTTGTAAATAGTGTTCTGAACAAGAAAATCTAAAACTTACTAGAGAAGACAACCAAGCATCTTTTTTTTTCGTTTTTGTCATTTTAATTTAATGTTTTAACATAAGTTGTGTCAAGAATATATCTTTCCTGACTGACATTACCACATATTTCATTTTAAGAAAAAAACTACTTAGACACAACCACAGCATTGGTTGCTACACAGGAAGTGTGCAGAAGATGTAATTGTGGGTAATAAAATAGATCTTGTAAGTAAAAGTTCAACTAACATACAAGCAATGAACAAAAATAGGAGACCATTCTAAAATAAAATTAAATGAGAATTTCTTCAAATCCAAACACAACATAACCTTAGAAGACAGGAAACGTGTAAATTAAGTGAATTTACCTATTTTGGCTGTAATATGCAATCATGTAGGAACCTCAACAAGAAAATAATATTAAATCTATAAAATAGAATATTAATAGTCAATATCAATTTTGTTTAAAAAGTCTAAAAGACTCTGCATCTTCAATTCAAATTTTATTTTTGCTACTGGAATGTAGATTTGAAAACTGAAAATCTTTTTCCAGAAGAATAAACAGTTGATTAAAAGCCTCTAAAACAAAATACCTAAGAAAATTTGTGCATATAAATCTAAAAAATTAAGAACTTCCCCAGACAACTTCACGTCATTCTAAAATTCAAAGAAAAAAGAAACCTGAGAAGACTAAAAACATCTAAAACAAAATCATCTTCTGTGACAGGTGTTGGATAACACTGAGGTGTTGGAAATTTCAGGCAGAGTGACTTGAACAGCATTAATAACCACAAAGGTCATTCAAGGGCATAACAGTTGTCCTTCTGCCCATGTAACTTCTGTTGCTCTGGGGAAAAAAAAAACACATTTATATGTTGTTCTGCAATTAGTTAATAAGATACACGAATTTTTATCCTTGCAGCTCATTAAGTTTACCATGACTTTAACTTTTTCAGCATTGCTAATCAAGAATTTAATATGAAGGAATTGATTTTTTAGTTAGCACGAGTTTGTTAACCTAAGGGGAGTCATTATCTCCTTCCCTTTCTGTATCTATTAAAAAGTCAAGCTGTGTTCCTAAATAGAGTGTGAACTACACAGAAAGCATCAACATCATGCTCAAGCAGTGACAGGTAACGTGGAAAGAGATCCATTCATTTTGACATCAAGGTTTAAATCTCAACTAGTCTTGGCAGGTTCCTTCTGTAGGCCACTGAAAGAAACAGACACTTCCAGAGGGTGACTGACACCACAGTGTAAGTCACTTCTCTCTGGTCTCCATAGACCACAGGAGACATTCTCTGAAAGCATCTATTAGTTTTCACTGACTTCAAAAGCAACTAGTGTGACAAGTACAGACTTAAACATAATCTTTCACATATTTAAGGCTGGCTGAGGTATATCTCTGCACTGCTAGCACTAAAGCCCTCTAAATACTAGAATTGGAACTGTCTGGGTTAATGGATATTTGAAGCTGTCTCAACACAAATATAGAAATCCAGATCAAGTCTAATTGAACAAAATCTTCAGATTGTATAAATTAAAAGTCTAAATATATTTTCAGCTTATGCCTTTTTCATTCATTTATTTTGTATTTGATCTTGAATGTTATCAGTTCATTTTTTCCCATAAATCCAAGCACAAGCATAGAGGACTACCATGTTTTAGCATCTGCTCTTTGTAGTAGCACTCTGTTTTCAACTACATTTTAGCGTCGTGCCTGCTAGAAAATATTCAGCAAAATAATTCATATTAGTTAAGGAAGGTTTATTACTCCTCTCTTCTACCCAAGAAAATCTCTATAAGGCATACACAATTGTTTAATTTGGGTATGTTTTCTCATAATGTAATGTAGCATCACTACAATACAGCAATTTCCTATGAGAGAAAACAAAAAGAACTATCCAGTCCTATTTTCAGTACATAGAGCTTTTAGAAAGATTATTTTTATTGATCAGTAGTCAAATATATTAAGAGTACTTCAGAGATGAAAAGGAAAAATAATAATTTCTTTATGTGCTATGCAGAGCATAAAAGGGAGAAAAAAGAAAGCATTCACTCTTTCCACATCAAATGCAGAGTAACTTTTGGATTACTTACCAATGATCTTGTTTTTGTCTTTGGGTTTATGCAGCACAATATCTCTATGCAGAATATATCACAAGTGGATGCAATTTACTAGCAGCGATTAGTATGGAAAATAGCAAAGCATTAATGCCCTGCACTGACCTTTTGCTTCTGCATGAGTGAAACAATGGAGAGAGAGAACATGATATGAGTCATTTCTGTACATTAAAGCACAACATCTTGTGCCCATGCAAATTTTGACGAGGATTCAGAGAATACAATTTAGAGGGAACCTCACAGTATTAGAAGGCCTGGTGGGATGCAAATTTGATGATAGATAGATAGATAGATAGATAGATAGATAGATAGACTGTGTTTTTATTAGAGAAGAAATAGCTAATGGAATTAACTTCACAAATTGAAGTGCATCCTCGCAGTGTTCAGCCACATTCTTTCTGAGATAGGAAATGTTCATGGAACTGCTACTTTTGCATTCTACTGCTTATTTACTAAATATCCCATTAACTCTAGATTATATGTTCGTACACACTGTTTTTCATGAATTATCACAACTTCACTTCTGATGCTTTGCTATTGGAGGGCAAAGAAGGAGCTCCCATTGCTGCAATGTTAAAAGCCAGGAAAAAATGAAAATGCAATAAGCAGCTCTAAGTACATTTCCCCCCCCCTCCATTTTAGCTGTTCCCTCTGACTTGTTCTTTCTCTTTTGCTTTTGAAATGTAAAATAATGTAATTACATTCATGTCACAGGAGCTATACCAGAATTGGTGATATATGATGTGTTTTACCAGCTCTGCAATACCAATTTATTAGCAGCCTTTAACTTTACAAATCACCCTGTATTTAAATAGATGATTTAAGAACACTTATTTAGGTTTATTTACCCAACAAATTGCTTGTGGACTTAATAAGGAATTCAAGCAGTTTCCCTGGGGTTTCCTGTTGGGAACTTGTTTTCTCCTATTGTCCCTGAAACAGAGAAAAAGAAAAGTCTCTTGAAGCTCAGAGGTATCAACACATACATTCTCAATTCCACAGTGTGACTTACCCAATAAAATACCATTAGGGAGTGGTGCAGTGCCCCTGACTGTTCCACCACTGCACTTGGAAGGAACGATCGCGTACGTGCAGGAGCAGCACAGCCCTCAGGCCAACGCTGCACAGAATTTGGCTGCAGGATTTAACAGAGGGGCCTGTGGCAGCTCCCACTTCATACTGGCAGTTCCACTCCCCAACTGGCTTTGCTTTCATCCAACTGTGCAGCTGCAAGCCCCACACAAACATCTCCTGTCTGAGAGCAGAAATTATAACTAGAACTCTTTCCATGTAGGAAAACCAGGAGTAGCTCAAAGGATCCAAAGGGGAGGGTGTGTTCTATGGATGGGGTCTGCATGGTGTGCTGCACAGGGACTGAAGAGCCATTCAGTGCTACACCACCTAAAGGGACATAAAGATTACCTACACTCCTCTCTTCTGAGAAATACCTTTTTTTCATACCTTACACAGCATCAGTGGCTTTCTTATTTGGGTTATGGTGAGCTGGCAAGCATCTCCAAGTACATTTCATTTATTTTGACTTGAAGATATTCCTCCTCATCTCCATATGAGAAACTTACTTTGCTAATGCAAAGATTAAAATTAATACAGACGCCTCATTTGCTAATTAAATGTCCATTGTAAAATTTCACCTTGAAATAAATGAAAATTCATTAAATTGAGGGGATCAAGACCAGAATTGAACAAACTTTTTTCTTGTATTTTAAGAATTAAATAAAAAAACATGTCAGAGTAACCAGAACCAAGAGAAATAAAGATGACACCTAGTCCTCCAAGAACTCCAAGTTTAACCTCAAATTTATTTAAATCAGTGGACTCAAATACAAGTGTTCAAAGTTTATCTTTACTTTTAATGAAAATAACACCAAAAAAGCATTCAAGTAAAGGACAACATACAACCTTCCTGATTATTGTCATGTGCAAATCCTTGAATAGGAAAGTCCTCTAAACCCACATCCATAAATTTGAAAGCTACATCCATAAAATCAAAAAATTGCATTTTTCATCTTCAAAGGACCTAATTAGCATAATTAGTTCTAATTAGCATAATTAGTGAATGCAATAATTTATAGGTGGAAAAAACACTTGACATCCTACCCCAGTTTGACAGGGAGCAAGGGAGGAATAATAAGGTCCCCACAAAATGTTTCTATTGCCAATTTTATTTTTTAAGTGTTCAGTGCAATTTTGCTTGTTGAGACCTTTAAAGAAAAATAGAGCACAGTGAAAGTGGTCCACAGAAATGCTTCTAAATTTATTTTTGGTAGAGGCAGTGTGTCCTTTCAGTAACCTGTGTTAGAGGAATGCACGATCTAGAGACCTGCTTTGTTTTTCCTTTTGCCTGTTTGCATGGTGTGTAGAGTATCCCCCAGCAGAAGAAATACTTGCTATTAGTTGTACAATTGAAACAAGGGATATATCCCTGATGAAAGAAAACCATTACAAAGCAAAGATCATGAAGGGTGGGGTGGAACGACTGAAGTAAGCCTCCTGCTGTCTCCCTTTCCTAACCTGCTAAGGGATACTTCTAGCTTTAAATGCAAAGAACCACACAAGGGAAAGACGAGGAAAGTTCATCCTTTCTGTTAAAAAGGAGTAATACAATTGTAACTAGCTGCTTATACTGGCTCAGTGCCCAGCATGATTAATGATGCTTTCAAAATGGTTTTAGAGGACCACTTAAACTTGCTCTTATGAATTTCAAGTCTGTCAGTTTTCCAGTGCTTGGCCTGTTTATTTGACTGCCCCGTTGCTCAGAGCAAACCACCAGGCGAACACAGAGGAATTTTCAATTTATTAGTTTGTATGCTGTTAGATGGAAAATATTCTGCAAAAACTCGTAGAGATATGAACCTTGGACTGGGAAATTAGTGTCAGTAGTGATAAAATAGGTTTTATGTTGATCAACATGTTCCTGGTGTACACAAAGTCTGTGAGCAAAACTTCCTTCCTCTCTTTCCTCATGTACTGGAAGAACTGGAAATTGTGGAAAGGTGGATCAATCAGGAATATAGTCATTGCATGTGCTTATGTTTCTGTGTAAATTGATCCAAACTTTTAAAAAAACCAGACTGTAGTACTTAGTTTAATTCAGGTTCTTCTGTAACTGATGTAGTAAACAGTATTGACAGTCTCTAGAATAATTATGATTTGAAATAAAGCAAAATTGTTTGAAATTATTAACTCTTTACACAAAGAGGAGGCAGATAAAAGAACACTATACATTTTAATTTACATCTTTTAAAAGACAATTTTCCCTGTGCCTAGGAGGACATTAGCACCAGAGGAACTTTCCACTTCCGGATTTATCCAGCCTTGCCCAATATACAGAATACTGATTAGAACACTGTTGGAAGCCTCAGAGGGAAATCCGTTTTGGTTTTGTTTTTTTGTTTTTTTTTTTTTGTAAACTGTCTTAGTTTCAGTGTATTGAAAATGTTCCCAAATATGTCTGAGATGCATAAATTTTATTTTAAATTGAGAAGTAAGCTTGTTCTTGGTCTGTATTTCCACAATTCTTGATCACTATTACAGCAATTTTCCTACCAGTTCTTTTGATTATATAGAAGAGAGACCTGATAAATTTTTAATTATTTCAGACTGAGATGCAGAGATCATGCTATGCAATGAGTATATTTCAAGGAGAAGAAGAGGAAAAAAAAAAAAATAATAATTGCAATTGTAATTCTCCATAAAATTTTCTGGCTTTAATTTGGTAAAATAATTTCCTAGCAGGAAAATTAAAACATTTTATTATTGATACTTTGTACATATAATTTCATTGTTTGAAATAAAATAATTTCAAATGAAATACCAAAATATCACTATGCCATAACATTCTTAATGGACATCTCCACTTCTTCTTTTTCCTTAATATTTCAAAATTTTCAGTTCTAACAAAAAAAATCTGATCTTCATAAGACCCAGGTACATTGTTACAGGAAAATAATTACCTGGAAATGTTCAACAAGCTGTATTAAAATATACTATTCACCAGTGACATAATTTAGTTTGAACAACTTGTTCCAATGAGCTCCCTAAACTATCAAAGCTGAGGATATACATGCTGGCAGAAAACATTTATCACTCATTAACCGCTAATTAGCAAATTCCTTAATTTCCTCCAGTTCTACTGGGATTTATCTAGAAAATTTATATTGAAAGAAAATCTCGTTTGGCTGATCTGTGTTCTGAAGTTTTGGAAGCAATAACTTGCTATTTCTGGGGGGAAAAGGAAAATAAAAGAAAAAATAGATAAGAGAGATACTCTTCTTTAACTGATAGTGAAATATCCACTCATCTACTGACATATTTATATCAAATATTCCAGCACTGGAGAGAGGAAAACATCAACTCTAGTCTCCCCATACCCCAAAGAAAGGATTGCAAATGGACAGCATTAAGCCCAGCATTTTATTAACAAATTCACGTATAAAAAGGAGGTCATAAATCAGGAAAGCAAACAAAATCTTGGCTTCAACACAGAAAAAAAATTAAAAGCTAATTTTAAGGGCAAAAAACTTAATACTAATAATAGAATTATGGAAAAAATAAGTCAGAGATCTTTCATATATAAGGTCTTTCCTCAGGCATAAGAATTGAGAGGAAAAGTGCAGAAACATAAAAAAGTAAAACAACATATCAAAGTATTGATCCCTTGTACTTTCATTGAGAGCACAAGATGAATTTCTCCCTGAAGATCTTGATTTGGGTAGGAAGTGTTAACTTCCTTTGCAACATGAAGGATTCGGGAAAAAAGGGCACAACTTCTGAAAATATGAACTTTGCAAGACAATCCAAGAATACATTGTCTGAAAGCAGTAATGCCCATAAATTCACTACCAGATGCACAGCTTATAAATCAGGTTGAAAATTAGATGTCTAGGTCTCCAAACTGGCAAAAGACAGATGCAGTGGAAGAACTATGCATTGCTTTTAGTCTTCAACTGGAGAATGTACATCCGAGGGAAGAAAACCAATTCTGAAAGAAAAAAAAAAAATGTAAGCAGTGACAAAAACATTTTATTAGATGTGTCACATAAGGATGAGGCAGGATTCCAATGTATAAAGCAAAAATATATAAGCTATATTAAAAAACTAAAGAACATTCAGAAAAAAAATCAGCTGCCAGTAATAGATTAAATCCATTAAAGGAAAAATGTGGGTTTCCCTTTCCAGAAACAAACACTACTGAAATAATAAGGATTCCCTACCTTTACAGTCCTTGTTTTTTAAAGTTCAAATATGCAAAAAAAGTTGTTAAAAATATTAACAGATTTTTTTTAAAAAAAGAAGGACAGGGACTTTCTAAACAAGTCCATGTGGCAGACACTAACATGAGAGCTTTCAGTTAAAGTTAAAAATAAAGAGAGCAATAGATCATGACAGCTATGGGTTGGAGCTTTTCCTGTGCAGCACAAGGGGCTGTGGCCATCACAGGGATTTTATGCATCACAGTAAGGCATGTCTTCCCTATAAAATATCTCCTGATGACACATTGACAGGGCAGCATTTTAGCAAAATCTGTTATTGAAATATAGGAAAGGTTCTAAAGTCATTTGAACAGGGGGAATGGGTGAGCAAGCACAGAGTAGTTCCTCTGTTTGTCTGGACTGGATTGGAGTCCTAGTTAAGGAAGGTTCCAAAACATTCACCATTTTAAGTGAAAACAGAACTCTAACTCAACTTTAAAAAAAAAACTGTGTGTGTGTGTATATATATATATGATAAAAGATAGGAACAAGTAATTTTAATGTGAGAGATAAAGTGGTAAAATCAATTATTTTCAGCTGTACAAAAAATCGTTCCGATTCTTATCATTACTTATGTGATGCATATGTTTCTTTCAGTGAAAACAGGCAATATTTTCTTCATTAGAAAGAGTATTTCTGAGGATAAAATAGTAGCAAAACTTCTTCAAACAATAAACATTAAAGAAGAAGTATGACACAACTCTGTATAAACATTTAGAAGGAATTTCAGTATTCCCCTCCTTTAGAGAAGATGCAAGATGCACTGGGTTTACAGCAAGATTTTGGTAGTGGGGGAACTGCAGGGTTGGCATCTGTGAAGAGACAGCAGGAGATGCCCAAATGTCTGATAGAGCCAGTTCCAGCCAACTCAACATCCTTCCAGTGACTATGGTAGCACCTATATGACAATGTATTTAAGAAAGGGTAAAAACTGCTGTGCAAGAGCTGGGATAACAGGAGTGAGAAACTATGCTCTCATAGTTACACCCTGCAGACACCAAGGTCAGTGGAGAAGGAGAGGCAGGAGATGCTGGACCTGAGGTTCCCTTGCAGCCCATGATGCAGAGCACAGTGAGGCAGCTGTGGCCTAGCAGCTCAGGGAGGTCCAAGATGGAGCAGAGATCCACCTGCATCCCCAGGAAAATCCCATGCCAGAGAACATTGATGTACCTGAAGAAAGCTGCAGCCTGTGGGGAGAAGCCTACACAGGAGCAGTTTTTCTGGTAGGAGCTGTGTCTCATGGTGGACCCACATTGAAACAGTCCATTTGTGAAGAACTGCACCCTAGAGAGAGGACTTATGACACAGCAGTTCTTGAAGAACTCCAGTCCATTGAAGTACCCAGGCTGAAGAAACTCATGAAGGACTGTATCCTCTGGAACTGACCCAAGGCTGCAGCAGAGAAAGACTGTGAGGAGGAATGAGCAGCAGCAATGAAGCGTTAGGAATTGGCCACAACCCCATTTCCCACCACCCCATGCTGCTCAGAGAGAAGGAGGTGGAATAATCACAAGTGGAGTAAAGTTGAAGCTTGGGAGAAGGGAAAGGTGAAGGGAAGATGCTCTTAGCTTTGTCTTTTATTCCCACTATCCTACCTAAATTTTAACTGGCAATGATTTAAAGATGAACAGAAGATGTCCTGGCAATCACTGTAATATTACTGCAAATATCACAATATCAAATATTTTCTAAATCTCAGACATCAGGTCAAAAAGTTATTCAGGCCAAAATCTTATTCAGAATGGTTATGGGGTTTTGTTTTGTTGTTTGTTTGTTTTGGTTTTTTCCTAATTATTGCTTACAAAACAACAGAATTCACTATCACCCTGTCAAAATGCCAGATATTACCTATCATAGGTTTGCCAGTTCTTAATATAAGTTTGCCAGGTTGTTTTTCTTATAGAAATAAAAACAGTCATTATGAGGTATAAAGTAGACTGAGGGCTGGTATAAAAATACTAAAAGGAGAAAAAAAAAACCAAACCAACTTCAAGGCATTTAAAAACTGTTCCTGTCACATAAATTTGACATGTGCCTTTGCATCTTTCTTCCCTGCAGGTTATTCTGTTTCAGCTGTGGAGAGAGATTTAATTTTCCTCCTTGCATGCTTTATAAAAATAATTATTTTTCCTTTTATTTTTCTAACATGAAGTAGCATATTGTAACAAACAAGATAACAAATGGCATTATGTAACAGTAACATGGTGACAAGACAAAAATATTTTTTAACAGATATTTCAAAATTTAGGAAAAGGCAAGGCAAGTACTTTGGACAGAAAAGTCCTGCTAGTTTCACAAAAGCCCTAGTACATCAGTGGGTCTGACTTATTAAATGAGTGTTACTTAGCACTCTTTATTCATTTGTGCTGTTATTTTTCAATTTTTAAACTCTGGCACTTTATTGTGACTACTTTTACATGAAATAGACTGAAATTTTCAGATGGATTATCAACATATGTTGCACAATTGCAGTTAAACTAACAAAGTGTAGTGTACTACAATTTTAATTCCATTTAATTAAAATGCCTTTCTTACTAATCCATGTCCATCTGGACAAAAAAAAAATGTTTCTAACCCTCATGAGAGTCAGAAGCCAAGATGTAAAACTGTGAGTCATTTCATTTGCTGCACAGAGAAAACATGCATGTTATACATACAGAATTTGTAATATATTTCATGTTAATCATGAATAATTAATAGCTCCAAATTACTAATCTATTTTCATGTACCAACATACTGAAGTCTTGGTTGCTTTTTTACCTGTTAAAAATCTACTTAGGCTCCAGAACAAGGAAAACCCTCAGGTTCCAAGCAAGCATACAGTAGTTCAGGACTTGTATCTGAAGAGATTTGAGATAAGTTACTTGATCTTAAAGAAAGACAACACAAATAATAACAATATTTCTTGTAAAATCTTGTTAAGCAATTCAATCAGATTTCATACACCAACTAATACAAAATACAAATAGTTCCAGTAATGATTAGTACACTGAGGAAATATAAAGCAGTAATGTGTGGAGGCTTGTTTCCTATACTGACAGCACTGGACAGGGTTATCACAAACATATTAGTGACAAGCTGACATTCATTGTTAGACTATCAGTTCAATAACATCATGAGAATTTACATTCAATCAAAATATTTTACAGCTGTCAATGCAAAGATAAACCCCAAGTAGAATAACTCCTAGTTTACCTTTTACTAAGCAGGCTACCATCCCTATAGGTATATTCCAGAGCCACAATTAACTGACTTGATCACATTATGGTCCTTTAGTCTCTGGGGCCATTTATCCATCAGATTATGTTTAACAACAGAAAGCAATGGAGATCTCCCCCTACAACTTATACATTATCATCACATTGGGTAGGGGAAAGAAGCTTTGACAGATCAGTGAACACCAGTGATGAAACTCTCTATTTTCCCTTAGCTTCAAGTCTATGTAACAAATGTGGCTTCTCCTGGCTCCACAATTTTAGAATATCAATATGTTAGATTTTATTTCTTTCCCAACCACCTATTAGTTTCTGTAACATGGAGGAAAAAGAGATGTCAACAAAATGTGGTTTAATCCCAGTACAAGATTATTTATTCTTTAAAAACATATCAAAGTCTAACTAGAAGTAGTTAATATTTTCCCTTTTAAATTGTTCTAGTCTTAGGCTTTAAATAACTTTAATAAGATATTTCTTCAAAATTCAGATGCTCTGCTGGGTGATGCAAGTCATATATCAACCATATTTCCCCAACCTTAAACTCTCTTGCTTCCCTGGCTGCTGCCAGTGCCCAGCAGAGGGCATTTTAGGACTGAGCTTTGTGAATACAAAATAAAGAGAGCGAAATTTCCCTCCCAGCAGTTTGCTCACGTTGTACAAGCTTGAGAAGATTAATAAATATTTGAGTATAAACTACAATGTTTTCCACACAAATATCAGATCCCTAATATTTAAATAAACTGCCACATGTGACATTTATTTTATTAAGACCTATGTTTTCAAACTTGCACTTCTTTATATTGCATACACTGAAGTACTGTAAAACTGACATTTAGACAGTTAAATGCACAGGCACATTAAAACTTTATGTAAAATACACTTACAGAGCAGGTAGAAGAAGCTTCACAGAAGTCAATGGCTGAAAATTTTCATTTTAGAGAGCAAAATTCTAATTGCAGCAATATCACTATTGAGTTACACATTTAATTACATTATATAAATAAACTCCCAATGTAAGTATCAGGTTAAAACTAGCTTTATGTATTAGCTGATTAAAACCACATCATAAGTTTATAGCACAAATAAAACTATTTGACTTTCAGATGTGGTTCTTCAAAATCACCTGGAAATCTGAATTGAATATTACAATGTATAATTGCCAGGTTCCTACAAGTTAGCACAAATAGTAACGAGTGCTAAAAGTGCAGCCTGACTGGATGGTTTCAAAAGATGCACACACAAATCTGTTTGCCTAAATACATGCTCAGTTACACCAGCTGGGCTTTTCAGGCACAGATATTCACGCCTTGATTTCAGCTGATAGTTCTACTTACGGTGCTCCTGCAACTTCATACAGCCAGGCTGGGGTCTCAGGCTACAGCCTCAGCAGAGAACCAAAACCGTGCCCCAACTAACATCTCCTCAGGGTTACAGAGTTTCAGTTTGTAAGGCTGAGTGACAGAGCTTCCACTGCAGTTTCCACAAGCTCAGACTGATGACAAAAGAGGGATGTAGTACTAATGTGACATGAGCTCTCAGTGTCCAGAAATGTTGTCTGCAAGCCATTGGACAAAGTTTGGGCGTGGCAGAAGGTATCCATTGCATCTCTTCTTCAGCCTTCTTAAGATGTGGAAATTTTAATATTACCTACGTGTCTGAGACTATCACTTTCTCCTGCATGACAAGCCTCCCTGTCGGAAGCACGTATTTGGGATCATTCACAGTTTAAGCCCTGGTACTGAACACAAATTCCCACACACAAAGTATTACTTTGGGGAAGAACAGAATTCAGATTGCAAACCTTCATAGTTCCAATAAAACTGCTGGGTTTTCCCTCCTTTCCCCATCTATTTTTTGGAAACAACAAAGTATTCCACGTTTCAATCATAGCAGTAATTTAAACAATTATTTAATATTAAATGTGGAGTGCTGATATTTAAAGGGTAAAAGGCTCTGGAACCATAAGGACTACATGCTGGCTACAATCCTTGGTTGCACTGCTGACTGGCAATAATTCGGGGAGCTGAAAGAAGCTATACAAAAGAAGGAAAGTTTGTGACCTTGATGAGGTTTTCTACAGAAACGTGCAGTTTTCCAGTCTACGTATTTCCAAACAGTTTACCACTAAGAACCTGAAAAACCTGCTCTCATGTAAATCTGTCATAAAATAATACCACTTTTGGCAAGGCACACTCCTGGGGGAAATTCCCAGTCAAATGAGCAGAGTGATAATGATCTAGTGAAAAGAAAATTACAATAATGACAGAAAAAAAAAAAAAAGGCTACTCAAAGGCATACATGCCTAACTTTGGGGGAGAGGTGAAGAAAGGGGGGGAACCCTCCACAAACTCACAAAAAAAAATCCATCAGGCTTTTCTCCCACTGTGATCTGATTAAATAAGGAACCTGCTTAGGTTTACCTCCAAACTCATTTAAATATTTGCAACATTTTCAAAGCCATGCGTACACCATACCTGTAAATCACTAGCACAGGAGATCTTAGTCACTTCAAGGGACCAAGTTCAAAGCACTGGATGGAATACCAGTTTTCTGAAGTTAAACCCTAGAAAAGTGGTTATGGATGGGGAAAGATCTCTCAGGTGTAAGTGCACCTCACATCCGATGCAGCTTAATTCCTACCTGCCAGTGAGAAGAACTGTCTCACTCTCCTGCCCACACTTGGCTGCTCTTCCTTTAGATCTGCCTGGTGATGATGCCAGGGGGTGATCACCACTGTGGCCACCCCTCCCTAGCATGGAGCAACAGGAAGATGCTGTCCCATGAGGGAGGGCAAGCAAGAGCCAAACATGACCATAGTAGAGATAGTGTCCTCATCAAGCAGGGCACAGTCCTGCTGTGCCTGCATAGCAGCCCCACACACAGCATGACCCATCCAGAGAGCACAGGCAGAAGCAGCAGGGTGAAGACAAACCTCAAAAGTAGGGCTGAAGTCTATCCAGAAAGCAGCACTGAAGACAACTGAGGTTAAACATAGGTTTGAATGCACCCAGGAGACAAGATCACAACCTACAACACAACTCACAGGAGAACAGGTTTCCCAGGCATGAGCTTAAGATGAGCCCTGACCAATGGGCTGCAGCTATGGGTGAAGGTCCCAGGAGGTCAGGGCAGTTAAAGTATATTACTTCTCTCAAGGAACTGCCATTTGTATCATGGAAAAATTAAGTACTAAGGCTGCACTATCACCAGGAACATTTGAAGGTATAATGACAGGTTACTTGAGACTCACCTCTTCAGTGTTTATACCAAATACACTTTTGATTTATAAATTAAAATATCATTAAAAGAATTAAATTGATGAGCTTATCCAAGTTTTCCATTGTGGAAAACAGTAGCTAGTATTGATACCTTGAGTTCCTCCCACTCAGGCTTTAGGAAATGGTATTTTAGGGGAATAATGGCAATATGCACTGATTTATATCCTCTTATCTGCTGACAGATCTTGCCAACTGGAATTGTGCACTAGTGTCTCACGTCAGTAGTTAGAAAACATGATGAGGCATTTAGATCTGACCTTTATCCCACAGTTAGTAAAAGAATAACAGATATCTGCTTTGTTAAACCTGAAGAATATGAGACTGACTGAGAGGATCTGAGTAACTGCTATGAAGTCAGGAGTTCAAAACAATACAGGCAGAGGACTTCATGGCATAAAACTCCTCTGGGAGAGTGAATGTATGTGTCTGCCTGTGTGTGTTGAGGGGAAGAGAAGTTTTTCTAAACTGAGAAGGGAACAGTAACATTTTTTAGGAAGTCAGGGTAAAGGTAGAAGAATAGAGGGGTTTGCAAAATCATATCCAGGCTAATGAACTGGAATTTCACTGCTTCTTAATTTTCAGCCAAACAACTTTAAGGAGACTGGGTTCCATAGATCACCAAGAAGAAAAATGAGTCAAAATAATTTTCACAGGGATGTAAAAAGGAGGTATAAAGAGTTCAAGGTCTGTCATGGGCACAACATAGAGGGACTTCCTGAAATGGTGACAGTTGTTCCAAGTTGGATGGCTAATTCTCTCCAGGTAATGGATAGGACATGTCTTTGAAGGGCATTCACAGTAATCTGTATCCTGGCTACAGCAGGCTAAACCAGGAATGGATACAAGAATTTAATCAAGGATCCGTTTTCTTACTCCTTTTCCTCCATCATTTTACCATAGAGAGGGAGAAGGACTGAAATTTGAGAATAAAGCAAGCAGGCACTTTGTGTCCCTGCTGGAGCCTAGCCCCTGCCCAGTTGCTGAGTCTTTAATTACTGCACAGCCATCCAAGGGCTGCAATTCTTTTTTCAAGCTGTGGGGCCAGAAGGATGCTACAAGTCCTACCAAACCCACCTGATGTATTCCAGGATAGATTTGTTACTATTGCTAGTGCAAATGCTTTACTAACAGGATGTACCAGTTCTGCCAGCAGGCATCTGCCTTCCTTGGAAATTTGGATCCTCACAAGGCTCTAGTCCTGGATAGAGATTTTATCAAAACCTGTGTGTACCGAAGTACAGGGACAGGACAGGTATCTACCCACAGTGCATGTCCTCAGGGAAATCAGGCCACCATTTCCTGTGAGAAATACAGCACAGTATCCAAATGATACCACTTTCTTTACCTACATCTGGACGGAAAAGATTGAGTTACTGCCCTTTAGAACACATCTGCATTTTGTTCCAAAAGTCTCATAGCTCACAGCTCTAATAACATACCAGGTCTCTTCACAGACTACCTACTGTTAGTCAGAGTCATCCTTCCTGGCTTTGTAATTACAGACTGTGGGAGGACTTGTACTTCATAGCAGCCTTCAGAGTGCTTTGGTGTGAGAGGAGAGGTACGTCTTCCTATCAGCTCAAAGGTCAGGGGATGTGAGGAAGTTTTACACCAAGCTCTTGCTTTGACTATATATAAGAAAGAGGGAAAGCAGCCATTAGGGACACATGGCAAAAATAATTGAGCTGGAGATATTAGATTCAGCAAGGTATGTGCTGCCTGACCCTGCAGGGAGTGTTGGGAGATGTGGGATGATCTCTGGGCTGTCAGGGCACTTTAGTACAGTTGTGCATTGAAATCCTTTGGGAACTGAACTGCAGAAGATAATTAATTGTTATGTAAAATGTATCTAATAAAACAAAACATAAGGGGAAAGCTTAAAATCATCCAAGATGCCAATAATAAGGTGCAAAGTTTGTGTACCCTAAGAGGGTGCATTCAGATAAATCGATGCTAAGGAATAAATGATAAAGGTTTCTTACCACAAGGTTCTAAATTCTAACACTTTCAGCAGAGAATAAAGTCACCATCTATTTCATGATGAAATTTGAACCATATTATTTTGATCTACCAACATTTTGTCTACCATACCATAGAGACAAAGGACCAAAGCAAAAGAGAAACATCTACTCCTTGTTTGTTGTGGGGAAATACATAAATTGAAAAATTAAAACTATTAAGTCTGAAGATATTACAGTAATAGATGTCATAAGTAAACAATCTAAAAAAGTCTTGCATTTCTTAAATGAGCCAGATCTCTTGGCAGCCTCCCATGTGAGTGGTGAGGCCCAAGACTTTTACCTCATAAGACAGCAAGCAGATAAGACCGTGTAAGTGATGATTAAAGATATAAAATGTCCAAGATGAGATGGGAACAAGGGAGAGTCAAAAGCAGCCAGTCATTTTAAAGAAAATATAAAGCAAATAGCCTATGCAGACACTGAATACACAGAAGTTCAAGGACTGACAGTGTTACCAAACTGGCAGTGATACTTCAGGTCTGCACAAATGCAGAGAAATCTAGTTGGAATCTGTTTCTCTATGTGTAGGAATACCTTACATTAAACATAGCATTGAGATACCAAAGAAAACAGAAAATGTTAAGCCTGCAAACCAAGAGCAGCAAAATCATGCCAGCACAGCAGCAATTTCATATACAATTACTGTAGCATATTACAGGCTTGGTAGCTGAATCAGCAGAGCCTTCAGAATGGAAACCCATGAAATGTAAATCTGTGTAAGGCTTATTTGCTATCCCACATCCCTTATTTTCTAGAACTACAAAAATCTGTTAGTGAAGACATCTGAAAGAGATGTTGTTAGACACAGGGTTTTGATTCACCATGTGCTTTGATTTTATGCTTCTAAGTTTTTGGTTTTCCATGGTAAATATCACAAGAGCCATACACTTAGAAAACTTCATTCTTTGTTGTGGTGGCCTATTTTTCCTGAATCATCTGATATTTTTCAGAAAATCAGAAAAACATGTATTTTTCTGATAGGCAATATCAACTTCCATGGAAAAATCACGTTGTTCACATCCCGAGAAGGTATGACATTCACTATATTTATGTAGCTGTTGTAATTTTCCAAAACCATCTACAAATGTCCATTAAAAAAAAAATCTAACAAATGCTGGAATTTCTTATTATAAAGACCAGGGAATGCTTGCCAGCACACAGAGAATTTTTTCTCTTCAATATAAACTACTATTTGTTCAAAGACTTTCTTTGAGTAAGCCAAAGAATACATGTTCAAACTAATTAATATGAAATTGCTTGGGGTTTAATATGAAAAGAAATCAATCAGAATCCATCAGAAACAGAATCTGAAGATTTATTACTGAAATGAAATAAACAAAGCAAACAAAAACCTCTACAACAAATATAAACCTCTACCAGAAATATAAAAAACAAACATGAATTTAAGCTTTAGCTAAGCAGCTTCAGATGTTATGGTTTTGTGTTCATTCCAATAGAAATAACAGATCATTGCAGCTGATACATGTAAGGCTCAAATGAGCAAGGTTCCTTAAGACAGCAGTAGAAGCAGTCATGTTCCTCATTTATCTTGGCCAAGGGTCATCTTTCATATTTCCTTGTGTCAAAAATTTTCCTTCCCTGTGGTATGAACTGTTGTCTGTATTCACCTGCTACATTTTTCTGTTGGCAATCACTGGTTTGATACCTGCTGATCAAGCTGGCTCACTTTTAGGATTATCTCATTTGATTTAAGGAAATTGAGAAAATGCCAACGGCTGTAAGAAAGGGATTACTTGAAACACTGAATCTAATTTAACAGAATTATTTGCCCCCCTGAATTTCATAGATAACTTTCAAAATAGCAATGGCAACTAAATCTAGTTTCACGCATGACAGTTTTTATAGTTATGCCTGATTTTTATGGCAAAAGAAGAAGCAAACTTCCCAGAGTTTTAAAAGTACATGAATCTTCAAAAGCAGCCTCCAGTTTTTACTAAAGTAATATTTTTTCACTTAATATAAGCCCAAACCAACTTCACTTTTCCATGTAATCCATCGTTGGTGTATATTAATCATATTTTCCAGTTTGTTTGTTCGTGGTTTTGTTTGTTATTTTGCTGGGCTTTTTATATAGCAAAAAGCAATATAGCATCTGACATAAATCACATGGGTTTAGGATACATTATATGAATTTCAAACAATAAAACAATAAAGACATTTTAAGTAAATTTTCTTAAAAGTGCCTAAAAATGAGAGCAGATGATTGTAGTCACTGCAAAGACAACACTTCCCCAGCAAAGTGGTGGGATCACCATCCCTGCAAGTGTTCACAAGGCACGTGGATTTGGCATTTGGGGATATGGCCTAGTGGTGAACACTGTGGTTCCAGGTAAATGACTGGACTCGATGATCTTAGAGGTTATTTTCACCCTTGGTGAGTCTATGATTTGACCATGAAAGGAGAGCTCACTACCATAGCCTAGTTTCCAGAAGTTGCAACTAGAAGGATAAAAATATAGAAGACAGTTTAAGAAACCTGTACCAAAAGCTTAAATGATTCCTAATGCAAGAAGCACAGTATTTTACCAGTAAAGTTCCCCATGGTCCTAAACTACAAGATACCAAACCCTACATTCTGATGTACAAATCCAGTAACATAGTTAGTCCTCATGCCTAAATAAGCCGTAAAGTTTCTGTCAATCAAATTTTCTATATCTCTCTGGATTGGTTTCTGCACAGATCCAGACTATTGATCGGCATGGTGTCGTGGTTTAACCCTGGTTAACTGTGGTTCTTCACTTGCCACTGTGAAGAAAAATAATTCTACCCCATCTGAAACAGGCATCCATGGCAGTGCAGGCCTGTAGCTGCTCTTGTGCTAACCCTCGTGGAAATAATCAGGCACGGGCTATTTAACACCACAGGTCGATGGTTCCACTAAGCCAGTGCAATAGAGTAGCACAACTTCATTTCATTTGTGGCATTTCCTGGCACTGTTAACATTTTTGTAGGCTTACTTCTGCACTGGTATGTCTGATGCCCTGAGGTCAGAGAAAGGCAAGGGCACAGGAAAGGGCAGAATCATGCAGCTGTGAGACGGGAAGAGCATGGAACCACTCACTGAACTGTATTTCAGGTTAGAAACTGCATACTTGTGTATTGCACTCCGGAGTTGTGCAACAGTTACAGACCAAAATAAGTGCTGTACCGACACATTAAAATAAATACTTTCATTAACAAAAATAAACTATAGTTTGAGTTTATTTTTTTTTAATTTCTAAGGCAATGTCAATCCAGACTGACAGAGTATTTTCTGAAAAATAAAGGTATCTAGACTTTTGAGCCCTTCTCAGCTGAAAAGAGCTTTAAACTTTTAACCTTCCCTCTCCCTAATGCAATTCTCTCATCTTCCTGAATCTGCATTATGACCCCACAGCACACACACAGATTCAGACACCCCACAGACGGAGACTCGAGTTTGACCTACACTCCACTGTGTTCTTTCTGTATGTTGCCTTCAGGGCCACTTTTCTTTTCTTTTCTTTTCTTTTCTTTTCTTTTCTTTTCTTTTCTTTTCTTTNTTCTTTCTTTTAATGTGCGATGCATGAAGCATTCTGAAGAACAGCCTACAAACTTCATATAGGAGAAATACTTAAATTGCTTGGTTGTTCACTTTAATGTAGGAATATCTGAGGGGGGGGGGTTTCAGTATGAAGACTTTAGAAAAATTATTTAGGAACATTTGTGTCAATTTACTCTTCAGAATTTTTATAGAAAACCAGGCATTTTTAAATTTTAAATGCTAATTGCAGTTGGAATCCGAACAAAATTTATCCTTCACAGGATGAACACTAGCATGATCAAAGCAGCTCCAGGAGTTGTTTTGTAAATATATGATAAAGGAGATGAGTTAGATCTAGGATTGCTGCTTGTATTGCTGTAAATTTTACAACCAGTCTCTTCCAACAGACATCCCACGCATATTTTACAACAAGGAGACAACCCTTGACTGAAACAGTTTACAGCAATTGTTAAATTGGAGAAATGAGAATAAAAATACTACAGGCAAGGGATATAAAGACATTCAGAAACAGAAGGCTATGTTGTTTCCTACAAAGTAAAAATAAATACCATCATTCCAAATGTTCGAAACGTAAATTAAACCACTCTTACAGCACGAATTCACCTGGAATAAGAATATCCTCCAAAGTTAAAGAAGACCCAGTTGTGAAATTAAGGTAATAGTAGGGAAGAAGTGGAATGAGATGAGAAAGGTAATAGCTTGAAAGCAAAAGATCTGCAGGCGTGTAAAGATACTGCTGACTCAGCATTCTGACCCTGTGACACTTAAGGCCTCCTATCCAGAGTGAATCCTAACAAAATCTATGACATGATAGAGATCACCTCAGGCAAGGATATATAAATATAATAAAAACAGCTGTTTGTGGGAGGGGAGGAAAAGTTTCCATCAGGAAGTAACTTACCTTTTTTTAAATGACTTTCTTGTTTAATAAGTAGGCCATGTGACCTATGTCGGCTTGCAAAGCTCCCAATCAACATTTTCTGTTCCACATCACATAGCACCAGAGGCCAAATTCAGGGCATCTCATCACTGCAAGAGCCCTCAGACAGACCTTCTTTTTAGATTAAGTGAAGAAGACAGCCTGTTGCCAAAAGCACTGCAGATTGGCATGTTTCCTCTTGATCTTTGGATGAGAAATACTGTTCCTTTGGAATATGTCCATCTCTGGCTCTGTTTAGACTCTGTTTTGTCTCTCTGCCTCAGTCAACTGAAGCTATAAGGCTAGCCCTGCCTTTGAAAAGACCTAAATTATATGGTTGGAAGGTTCTGCTATTGCCTAGAGGATGTTGTTTCATTATGGGCACTACTGGTTCACTTTGTCCACAAACTGGTTTTCCATGTTTCTGTTATCACAATACTGTATGATTATGGTTCTTTTAATTGGTTTCAAGCAACTGTATTTCATTATAAAATAGAACCTCTTCTCCATTAAAAGGGGATTACATCAGTTTATTAAGGCAAATGAGTGAGAATTGTGCAATTTATCCCTAATACTAATCTCTTGACACAGAATTATGTTCACACAATCACTATCTTTACTGAAATGCCCATCAGAGCAAGCGAAAATCAGGATCATAAAGCTGTGACTCTAATTCTGAGCTCAAAAGACATGAATTAGTTGTCACCTGCCTCAGGTTTCTCCCAGAATGGTACCTTACTTCCTCATAGCACTAAGGCAAAGTGGTGTTTATAGCATGACTGTCTATGACAGTCACTCTGGTTTTTTCCTAATATCCCCCCGGAGAGATATTATAAAGGCACAGTAGTCCAAAATAGTCTTTCAAAATAGAACCTCTAAAACTATACAGTCTTCATAAAAGACATCTGAACTTATTACACAGTAGCTTCCATGTAATTTCCAGACATAAGTCTAGGATAAAAGAACCATTAAAAGTATTTGTGTTGTGAAGGTCAAAGACACACTGCTAATTACATTACAAGTTTGTGAGTGCTCAGGGTAAAAAATTAAATTATTAAAATTATTTAAAATCTTTACTGTTAGATAAATGCACAAAAGAGTACTCTTACGTATGTGATTGTAGCTTTAAAATTTCCCAGTCTTTCAAATATGTAGATATTGTTATTGCTTCAAAATGTTTTCTTGAAAAGATAAATTCTCCATTGTGAAATTCCCTGGCTACATGAAATCCTACAACTCTTCTCATGAACTGTGAACACAACTCTAAGCTCAGCAGCATTTCTTCTAAATCTGGTATCCGTCTCCTTTGCATCAGATTGAGATGTAGAAATCAAGAAAAACTCAACAGCATTTTTTTTCCAAGCACAAAGTGAGACCTCAAGTGAAGTGGCAAGGGTGTAGGAAGTGGAAACATACTTGTTTGTTCTAAAGACAGATGGGTAAATGCTCATTTCAAGAAATCAGTGAAAAGCTCCCTTCTGTCACAGCAAGGAGCCACCCGTACAGAGTTGCAAGAAAATTCTTTATCTACAGCAGCTTAAATACTGGGATGAATGTGTTCAAGGTATTGGCTCAACAGAAACTTAAATGTTTGAAGGAAATATTGGAACAATCTTAATATGTGGGGGAAAGACTCCACTTTTTATTCTAGTAAACCAGTGACTTCAAAAAAAATGGCAAACTAAAGCAGCTTTGGACAAGGACAGGTTACTCGAGTATTAGAGGTTAGAATGACAAAATCAAAGTAAGA
The DNA here is from genome assembly GCA_013400275.1 of Rhadina sibilatrix. Lineage (NCBI taxonomy): Eukaryota > Metazoa > Chordata > Aves > Passeriformes > Phylloscopidae > Rhadina > Rhadina sibilatrix. The sequence goes on along the minus strand of VWYO01022391.1, from coordinate 667,308 downwards.
CATTTTTAATAAAGCTAAAATTTTTAGACTAAAAGCCACTGAAAAAAGTCAGAACTTCTCTTGATTTCAGTAAGCTTTCAGTAAGGCCTAATTAAGCTTATTCTTTGTAAAGGTAGATTAAAATGCGAATGGCCAAGACTTCATAGCCTTGCAAGACAAATGTCTTGGGATTTCAATCATATTTTCAGTTTTCAGTGAATCTGATTAATTCCCCATGTCTGAGAGCTATCAGTAGGAGACAAAATTGGGCAATTCAGAGAGATGATACAAGCTAGAGATGTCATAACCTGAAAATCAGGAGATAAGCAGAACCTTGAGAGATTTTCCATTCCATTAATGTTAGGTAGTACTTAGGGACAAGCATAAACTAGAATTTTTTTTTATGAAAAAAAGCATTTCCGTTACGTTTTATAGCTTTTATGAGTAAGTGGAACTGCTCCAAAATTTAAATATCCTTATCACCAGCCATTTCCCTAGTATAACACAAATCTCTCATGCTGGAATTTGAACCAAATACTTTTTGTCTGAGCACGTAAACCAAACACCCACTTCTCTTTGAAGCAGTCTCATATCACTTAGGATACTCTTAGTATTCTCTCTGCATAAAACACACATTACATTCTTTCAGCATTTCTTCTTGTTTCTTAGACCTCTGATCACTATCACTGCTCCCTGTTTATCCCTCTCCACCTAGCCCACATCCTTGGACCACCGTATGCAAGAAGAGGATGAAGCTGTCCAGCCCAGACCTTATTTCAAAATGAAGTTGATAGAAAATATGCCCTTTTGCAATGATATAACACTGCTAATTAATTCCATTTCAGCTTGTTCATCTGCTATAACCTCAACATATCTAAAACATATGAAACTTCTACTGAAACAGTTGCTCAAGGCATCATAAGCAGCAACTGTTATTTAAACTGTTTATTTAGAGAGCAGTATCTTCTTTCTTAGCAGTATTTCTTTTAGATATGGCTCTGACTCCTGGGAAAGCATAAAGAATTCTCTCTAGGGGATTACAATTAAAGGACAAATGTTATTGCTCTACTGAAACAAAGATTGCAAAAGTAGTTGAATAGGGAAAGAGTTTTCAGAAAAGCAGATTTCAGAAAACAGAGAGATGGTAAATAGACAATCATTTTCTGAAAGAATATGAAGGAGTACAGAAAGGTTATTTTGTAAGCCAAACAATTAAACAGGAAAAGCCATACAGTAGTGGCAGAGAAAATTATGTCTGTTATGAGAGCTCTTCAGTAACTTGGACCAGTGAAAAATGAATCATATAAAAACTGAAAGTGAGGATAAGCATAAGAAACCAATCAATAAAAGCAAAGATGTGAGTGGATGTAATGTGACATAGAGTTAGGCAAAAAAGGTTTTAGCAGTAAGAAGTAACTGGAAGACAAAGGGAATAGTGAGCATATTTTTGAGGAAAAAAAAGATGCTGAGGAAGTGAAAATATCTAGTAATTCCCTGTCCTGCTGAGTGCCCTGTCCTGCTGAGATCTCCCAAAGAGATCTAAGTTCAAATTTTCATTTATCAAATAAAACTAGCCATGGTGAAATAGAAAATACTGTTGGTGAAAGGGTCAGAATTAAAATTAATTTTGACACACCTGTAAGACAACTAGCTTTATCTTACTGGATTTGGAACAAATAACAAAACACTGTGCAATGGTGAAAAGAGAAAGTTCAGAATACAGAAAATACACAAAATACAGAATGAGAAATGTTTAGCTAGATTGTGGGGACAGAACTATCCTAGGGTTACAATGATTTATACAGTGATGTCCTTCCAAAGAGCCATCTCCCTATAGAATGCAATAATGAGAATGATAACAAATCCTACAAATTCAGCTTTTGTGAGTCCTCACAGGTAATTCTCTGTCTGGTTTAGGAACTTCATGTCTATCAAGAAACAGAATTCTGATTTTTTTTTCTTTTTTTAAGAGCAAGAGTTTTTAAGAAGAGCATAAGTTTTTGCAGAGAAAAAAAAAAAAAAGAACAGAAGACAGTGAGTTTGTTTGGTCTAGAAAGTAAGATGAAGGAAACACAGCAAAAATGTCAAAAGAAGACAATCATTGCTCTTCCATGTAAAAGGGAGAAGAAAAAGAAGAAATACTATTGACAGCAAAGGTTAGAGCTGGAGAAGATTTTCAGCAGGGTGGTGAAACAACAGAGGATACTATTTTAACAAAGTAAAAAAATATCATATTGAGAACAAGAGGCAATCAAGTTCTTTCTCACAGATGATTTAGGAGAGGAAATTCATACTATATGTCTCCTTTGATTCTCTCTTGAATTGCTATATTTTCAGAAATGGAGGGAGGAGGGGAGAGAGTAATTACAATAAACACATTACATGATATTCTTTTTCCAGTACAAGGAGGAGAGAGCTACAAAATGTATAATTTTTGGCAATGTCTAATTTAATTTTAGAATTCCAGATTAGGAGCATCTGCTTTCTAAGGTATCTGTCTTCAGCCAGTATCATTTGCATAATTATAGTGCTAGACAAGGACCACACAGAAGCAACTCTATACTGAATAAGAAAACAGACTAACAGCAATTTGAATCACAGCTTGATTTCCCATGGCTCTGAGAAACATCAGATAGTTTTGTTGGCCACATGTAAAATAGACTGAGGACAAGCCCTTCCTCTTCTGCCAAATATGGGCATTAGGCAATACTCAATTTTTTAAGTTGCTGATACGAAAAATGAGATCTGAATTGGTTACATCATAGAAAAGATAATTTCAACACTTGCAGACTATTGTCTATTCAAGTCTTTGCAATTACATGAAAAATAACCCAGGTTGGCTATAACAGCCTAATTTAATAGCTTTTTAGATCTGTAATTTGTTTATTTTTAAATATATTTGTAATAGATATGACATGACTATCAATACATTTCTGGTTATACAGTCTATGAAACTCAAAACCAAGAGGGCTTTAACTCAAACAAAAGAAATTACCCTGAGGATTAAAGTATAAGGACAGATAGCTATTCTACTATCTACAGGAGGGATACCCTGTTGTTCCCTTAATGTAATGAAAACATTATGAATTAAACAAAAAATGAAACACTGATGAGAAGAGAACAGAGTTCAAAGAAAGAGCATATTTCCCTTGTTCACATGAAGATCTATTGTGCATTCAGAGATGAAGCCATGAAAAACAGATTTTGCTTTCTATTTGATTTGGTTTTTTACTAAAACAAGAAGCACTTTCCTACTTTTGGTAGTAAAAACTTCAATACCTTGGAAATCAAAATGTAAGTCACGTATTTTAGAGGATGAAGAGAAAAATCCATGTCAAAGCAGTAATCAATTACACAGTAAACTGAAAAAAAAAAACAAAACCTTAAAAAACAGAGTTCCCATATAAAGAACACGCTTAGCTAAAATATTCTTGAGAAGTTTAATGTTGTACTATACCTCTTTCATACTTTGAGATTCACTGAGGTAGTTATCCCTAATTGATTCTAGGATCATTTTGTTGTAAATCCTCAAGGGGACACTGCTATTCTACAATAGGTATTTTAGCAAACTTCCAAGTGTAGGCAAGTTTATGGAAGTAACTTGCTCCTGAATTATTAATCTGTCTCCATTTCCCTACCTGTAAAAAGAAAAATATATTTCACTGCATGTATTCTTATTCTAAATCTGACCCAAACACCCAGAATCATAGCCCATGTCTTTCACCCTAGGATTGCTACTAGTGATTGTCACATAAATTACTTGACTGGTTTTCAGAGAAGAACAGGATTAGAAAACATCCTTGTAGGCTTTAACGTGTAGGCACATAAATTATTCTTTCCTTATATGCCATAAAATACCTTTTTTCTGAATTCAGGCAGAACTCATAAGCTCAGAACTACTTATTCCTTTCAAGACCTAGGCACTTCTGACCATGCACAAAAGCAGAGCTTTAGGTAACAGAGCAGAGAATTAGAAAAATATTCAGGTAAACAAATTATTGATTTAGTTTCTGGTTTATGTACCTCTGCAAACACATAATTAGATCAGTGAAAAAAATACTTAAAGATTAACTTCAAGATGGCCTTTGTTCAGTATTTTCTCTGGAATTGCATTACTTTCTGAGTAAAATTTTCTGCAATTAAATTTAGTTTTCAAGGTAGTGCTTGCTTTTGAGAAACCGGTAATTCCCGTGTCATCCAACATTTCTACTGCTGTGTTTAACTTGGCCTAGTCCAGATTTATCTTCCCAACCTGAATCCAGCCTTTTACTTGGCAAAACACTTTCACTACTTTATGGCTGCCAAGAGGCTTGCAAGATTTGCCCTTTGGATGGGCATTTCAGCTGTGTTCTTCCTGCACAGGGAAGAACCAGCAATAGGCTGCTGCTCCTGCTGGTTACCAGTGCCCACTGTCAAGAGCTGCTAATGAAGTCCCCCTGATACCCACAGGTTCTCTGCCAGGACAGACCTAGGGGATATCAACACACCAAAAAAAGATGACATTGTATCATAAGAAGCCCTCCCAGTTATCTGCTGAGTCAACCTAAGTGCGAATTATGTGCTGAAGAGTACTGGCTGCTAAGGACTTCAGTCCCCTGGTGAATGGTAACTAATGTGAGCATGCAGGAGCTCTTGGCCCTACTGACATCTGTGTCATATCTTACATACACAGCAGAGATAAACTAGCATCTTCTTCCACTGAGTGCACAGGTTGCAGGTTACAATTACTACTTCAAATTTACCGAGCAAGGCATGAAGATAAGTCAGAAATTAATAATGATCTTTCCTTTAAAGACCTTCCATACCTGCAAATCATACTATTAAACTACTAGCTGGCGAAAATGATGCCATCTCACTGCCCTGCACTCATAGATCTGATTTGGCTCCAGAAAACAGCACAGCAAAGGCTCTGTGTGAGAGCTTTTATCAGTTGCTGTCTCCTGAGGTCTTTTTCTGTGGGAGTCCAGGGCATTCCTTTGGATACCCTGAATGAACAGAAACCTGTACAGGGGGGTTTAAAACCTGTACAGGGGGGTCTGGGATTTGTACAGGGGGGTTGTAGACCCTGGCATAGACCCCAGACAGGCAAGGGCCTTGACTACAGTCCATGGGAAAAGCTACCAACACTATGGGAGGAATTGCAAGCCCTCAAAGGTAATAGAAAGTAATAATATTTTCACATTAGGGGTTCCAGGATGGGATTGACCAAAGACAAGATGGAGGATTCTCGGCATTGCCCTAGGGTCTTATCCTTCTTCTTCATCTCCATTTTGTGCAGTGATGATGACATTCAGTAGATTTAGAGGGATTGGGACAGAGTAAAAGACACCTGTTTAGTGTAGAGTATAGATACTGGTTCATAACTGTAAATAATGGGCACATAATTTTCTGTATATAAGATGACGAGCTGTGGGCAGGCAAGCAGTTGTCACCTGTTGCCCGTGCTGTCCAGACCTTGGCAGAGCTCAGAGAGAAAAAGAATTGTGACAAGATAAAATAAACAAGAAGAACAACCTTGGAAACGAACATCTAAAGACTCCTTGTCATTTCTGCGGGCGGCTTGGGGCTCTCCGGAGGACAAAGGGCAAAGACCGCCCTAATCTCGGGCAAGGAGAGACCCCTCTACCCAGTATGGCTGCAATCAGCATCTATCTAGTTTCCATGCAGTAGAGGTACACATGATAAAGCAGGCAGCAGAGATGTCTGTCCAATTTCCTTCTCTTGCTAAGCTTTCTGTGGCATCCTTTCTACCACAATCTTCCAAATGACTGAGCTTCCTTCAGGTACCTTCTGTAATTCTTGTTTCTTGACAACTAAACAGTCTGCAATCACCACAGACATCCACTTTGACCCAAACATTGTGCAAAGGTGAAGCACAGGGCTGAGCTGAATATACCCTGCCTTTTAGCTGCTCATCTAGATCATGTAATCACCCAGTTCTTATCTGGCACTAACTTGCAGCCTGCTGACTAAGAGCAGGACCAGAATTTGCCTACATCTGCTATAGCCTGTTTCTTCTTTCATGTTCAAAGTAATGATACAAGTGACAAGGCTAGTAAGGAAGGCATGCACTTAGGGAACCAGATCCTGGATAGGAAAGAATAATTGTGGATAATGATGTGAAAATTTAATTTCTTGGTGTTCACCTTGATGATGATTTATTTTCATACTCCTGTTGTTTACTTAATTAAATAAGCTGTAATCAATAATGTACCAAAGTTACTTTCAGAAAAATACAGGCAAGTGGCTATAACAGAATCTCACCAAAGAATACATGAATCAAATTTCAATTAAGAAGATACACCTACTACCTCTCAGATGCTTTGCTTCCAAAGTGAAATTTAAAGAATGGAAGTACTTCTCTACTGTATGAGAGAAGTACAGATCACATGAGAGTGATCCAAAATTTTTTCTGGCTGAGTGGAAATCCCAAAAGCTTCAAAAACAAATGCAAGGCAAAGTGTGTGATCTGAAGTTTCCCTCTTCTAGAGATAATGCTGTGAACCAAGACTGGATACATAAAGCAGTCCTCATTACCTTGCTGTGATTTTTAAGCTGCCACATCCACTGCTTCCCATAGAATGCTGAGTAGCCTTCATCTGCTCAGTCACGGGAACTGTATCCATCCCATCTGGAAACTGGGAGCTGCTTGTTTCAAGTGTCTGTAACTCATGTGGTGTCAGGCACCTACTTCTTGAGGTAAATGCTATTTTGAGCATACCAGAAGGCAGAACCACAGCCAGTTAGGCAATATTCAGATTCAACCCAGAAGCACCCAGGAGGCTTAAGCAAACACAGCATAAGAGTTTCTAAACATGATTTTTAATTTCAGCTTTGAACTTCACTGTTTGAAGCGTCTCCAAACCACTTGGAGCTAGCTCATGCATTAAAAACACTACATTTTTTCAAGAAAGTTTACCAATCTGTAATTATTTATGACAATCTGAAACACTGATAGGAATGCACATGTGAGTTGACCTTTGTGCAGAGACCAATATTTCAGGATAATATGGTCTGTACATACTAAATTACAAGGCGTGGTTTCCAAACTATGATTTTGTCTAGCTACTTTCCTCCTCTGACAATGTTAACTTGCAGTGAAAATACCCAAACCAACAAAACAAACAGAACACATTGGCAGCTATGTCACCTAACAGTCAGTTAACAACATGAGACTGTATTCCAGACAGAGTAGTATTACCTTCAGTTTATACATGCAAGAAAATAAAAAACTTAAGACCTACTTTCCTTGTGAATTTTCATTTTTTTTTAAATTTAACACTCTTCACCAATATAAGCTTAGCATGTAATATCTTAAATTAATAAGGAGAAACTGAAAACATTTAATAGAATTTATCCTAGCAAGTTCCTGGGGATCTTGGCAGTTCCCAAGAAGAAACCTATGGGAAACTTAAGTAAAACAAGCTCTTTAGAGAGCTAAAATAAATTCAAATACTCTGTAAATAATTGCATGAGCGGGGTTTTCTATTCTATTAGTATTTTCCATGCTAGATAGGTACAGAGTTAATCTTGTACATTTGAGCAGTTCAAGAGGACTTACAAGCATCAGCGTCCATGTATTTTTCTGCCTATAATCCCAGTCTCGCAAGGGAAAGCAGCAATTTTCAGAAGATGGAGCAATGCCACACAGCTCTATAAGTAATTTCCCCATAATTGTGTACATTGAGGCAGAAGAAATAACAAGGAAGTTGGCACAGTTTCTATGAAAAAAAATTCCCCAGCAGATAAGAAACACTCACGGTCCTTCTCTGCATTAACTGCCTGGATTAATAGCATCTAAGAGAGGAGGATAGAGCCATAAATGTTGGGGGCTGCTCTCCTCACACCATGAGTAGCGAGTAGGTGCTGCTGTAGGCAGTACTGAGACACACCTCGCCTTTCCTCCTCCCAGGCTGCTCAGAAATAGACCCAAGGTAGCCTCTAGAGTCATACTAGGGCCACTGTCTGGAAATTATAGTTCAGTGTTTACATTTAAGATGAAGGAGAAATCCACAATAATTGATCTGACCTCATTAGCACGTAAGATATTAGAATAAGCTTAGAATAACAAACATAGAAGTTGATAAAACAGGACAAATCTCCCTGGGGGTCAGAAAAAAAAGGTGTCCCATTTTTCATTCATCTCTTCACAGCTAGTAATAACACCAGGCTAACTCATTTACTAGAGCCTTCTACTTGAAGGACTGGTGCTTCTACCTAGTTAGGTGTCTAAATTGTATTTCAGTACAATTTAGAACCATTTCAGTATGGTTCACTCTCTTCTAGCATACTATTACTTTACAAGAAAGATGCTGTTTCAAAAAGCTTAGGCTTCTCCCCAGTTTCTCCCATCTTTCAAGTTATGGAACGTACTGTTCCTACCAGGGCACTGTGTGAGAATCTTCTAAGGGAAAGAAAAGAAAAAAAGAAACCACACCAAATATAGTTCTGTCCTGCTCACTATAGAGCTTGGGCCTCTACATTTCCAAAATACACCTTCAAATACCTTATTTTCTTTAGAAAGCAGCAAACTACAAGGTCCCACCTAACTCCAACACAAAACAGACCCTAGGACTTATCTTTCCATCAAGATTTTTAGTTAGTTACACTCTGCAAGTGTGTGAGATCCCTCATTTACCAGATCCCTCCCCAGATACAGCCATAAATGCTTATTAAGCTCACAGGCTAACTATAAAACTTCTCTGTGCCAGTGAAAGATAATGCAGGATTGGGTGTTCATTTGGCCACATATTGCCTTATGAAGCAAAGACAATTCTTAACAAATCTATTTCCTTAAAAAGAAAGCTTTTTGCTGAGAAAAGGGAAGACTAGCACATGTGAACTAGCAGAATTTTTACATGAACCTTGATACACTGTAAGCTGCGAAATTCTCATTTGGGCTGAGAAAGGTACAGATTATTCTGAGAGACATGGCACCAGTTAAATGAATAATGGTAAGAATTCTTGGACAGAATATGTTATTAGTATTGGTCTCATTAATATTTCCACTCATGATCTTGATACCAAAAGCAGCAATGTGATTATGGAATTTCTTAAGATGAGAACATTATATAGTAAAAAATCAGTCATCCTGATTACCAGTACAACTACTTTGAACTAAAATGCTTAGTACATGTTTTTGGGACCAACAAATGTTTCTGTTTTCACTTTGGAATCTACTAGTTGAAGACAGGAAAAGAAAGATCTAAGAGACTTAGTGAAGCACAGTAGTAATTTTGTTGTGAAATAGACAAATGCAATCTTCATCAAAGGTGTTTTGTTCAATCACATAGTCACTAATGTGACTGAACAAGGTCTTGCATATAATTTCAGTAAACTGATGAAGTAAGATCAAATCAAATGTAGCGATCTAGACAAGAAAAAGAATAAAGAAGGAAATCAATATTTTATTATATGACAGGAAGCTTTGATTTATTTCAGGTATTGTATTGGGAGAGTTAAGAGATGACATTATTGCATTCTAAAACTACATCAAAGAATAAACATGGTAGAAGACAAAGAATGTTCTCAGTTACAGATGACATTGAAGAGAGAACAACTGTGCCTAAAATGGCTCTGTGAGTATACACAGACTGAAAATTAGGTTTTTAATAGAAAAAAGATCCATTTGGAACACCCTTCCAGTAGTTCATCTGGATTCTATATAAAGTTTATTAGTTTACAAGTGAAATTACATGCTACTGCCTGCAGAAGCATGGAAATAAGCATTCCTTTTCAGTCTTATTCCTCCTATTATTAGAAGAATAGGAAACTTGTTAATGAGCAGAGATTTGTGATGACTATGAACTAAAAGAGACTTCAATGGGTCTATTAGTATCAACACTGACAGCTAACTCTGATACCATCCTGAAGAAGTCTCAGTCCTATAAAACCTGAGAATTACTATTTTTTCACTTCAACATATTCTGCAGGCTGTATTAGTAGAAATGGCAGCATCTCTTCTGCATTTCTGACACTCGCAAAAATCTATTGTGAATACAAACAGGTAGGTTTTGATCAACAGTTAAGAAGTGTGAAGAACACAAGTTATATCAAGGAATTACAGCATATAGGAGCTTTGAGCCTTCCCGAATTTTCATATTCAACTGTGTAAACATGGATACAATGATTTGGTAGGGGTGTGTGCATGGTGTCTTCTCAAAAGCCATTTTTGGCAAGTGGTGGACTGTCTTGAAGTATAATCACTTTAATGGCCATGCCTTGATGGTTATCTCCAACTGAGTTGTTGCCGACTTGAAGGTGTGTTTACAGAGAGCTGTCCTTAAATCCAGTATGTACATTTGTATACATATTTACATACTCACACGGTATGTCTGGATAAACTACTCCAGATAAACATACAAGAATCATCCATAGTGTTTTTGTTTACTGGGATAAGCCCACTCACATACTTGTAAAAACCCAACTTTGCTGCAGAAACCAGGCTCGCAGTTTCGCGATGGATTTGGCTCAGCTGTATCTCCTTCATAGCGACCAAGCGCCACGGCAGAACACGGATGTTCCCATCTCTGTCTCTGCCCCGCCGCAGGCCGGGCACGCACACGGGGCAGGCTGGCCAGGGCCGTGCGGGGTGCCCGCAGGGTCCCTCCCCTGCCAGAGCAGCCCCGCTCGGGCCGGCAGCGCTCCTGCCCCAGCAGCGCGGCTGCTCGCCCGCCTCGCCGCGACACACACCGGCCTCCTCCAGCGCACCCTTTGCAGTGCCCCTGTGCCTCCGTGCCCCGCTGGCGGGTCCTCCTTCCCGACTTTGCTCTGGGTGTCCCAAAGCCCCTGGTAAAGGAGGAGGCGAGGGCTGGATCTGGCAGACCCCCGCCTGGCCCCGGGCCGTAGCCGCCGCTGGAGGGCAGAGCGCGGAGGGGCGGCGAGCGAGGGGCGGGCTCTGCCGGGCCGCGTCCCGGCGTGTGAGCATGCCGCGCCGGGAGGAGGAGGAGGGCTCGGCCGGGCCGGGGGAGGTTCGCACTGGAGTTAGCGCCGGGCAGGGAGGAAGAGCGAGCGCTGCCGGAAGCGGCGGAGCGGCGGCGGCGCTGGGAGCCCGCGGTGCCCCGCGGGCAGCAATGTAGCTGGGTGACAGCGGCCGGAGCGCGCCGCCGCCGCTGCCAGCGGGCCGGAGCGGCGGGGCGGGAGCGTCTCGCCGGCG